>OMKI01057391.1:15117-27700 GCA_900302315.1 Phycis blennoides | reverse complement strand
TAGTAGAAATATTTACTGAAATAAGCATATTCTACACTGTAGAATATGCTTATTTCATTAAATATTTCTACTACATTATTATGGGCTTAGGCACGATTATTGTCTAGTAGTATATTGTCTAGTAGTATATTGTCTAGTAGTATATTGTCTAGTAGCAATTAGTTGTAACAGTTCTGTTGCAATTACTTTTGCAGTTAATTAATCATTACTTATTACAACAACATACATGCACTTGCCTAAATATCTCGTTGTAATTCATATGATGTTGCTTTAATTCCTTGTGCATTTATGAACCATTACTAATTACAGAAACACAGCTCGCTCCAAACTCAGACCAAAGGCCCGTGTGAAGCACGGTCTCTGGAGGCCAGTGGAGGGGTGACACAGAGGGAAACTGACCGGGGTGTCGGGGTACGGCCCGGGATCCAGGTCTTCACCCTCCATCAGGTACTTGGCCCAGTCAAACGTGTCCTTCACTTCTGCACAACACACACACACACACAGCACATACCAGTAAGCTTTAGGGCTGATCAACATCTGCTGTGACGCTAACTAGCGTAGCTCGGCTGGCTGGGTGGCGTGAGTGGGGGGGGGGGGTTTGAGAGAGTCCAGAGTAAGATTTGTGTAAACAAAGAGAGGTACGCACTGGCTGGCATTATTTATCTAAAAAATAATAATAATAATAAAAATATAAATATATATTGTACGTCTTGGCACTTTAATCGCTCTTTGTTACTTGGCACTTAGTCAGAGATGGTGTATACTAGCAATGGTTAACCTAGCAATTGAAATGCTTGAAACTTGTTCTGGGGACTTTCTTACTGTATTAGCAGCAATTAAATTTTTCACCTTCTTATGACAAATGTACTCTTTGTAAGTCGCTTTGGATAAAAGCGTCTGCTAAATGCCCTAAATGTAAATGTAAATGTACATTTATTTGAGTATAATTGTATTGACGACATTATTGAAATCACTGCACTGACTACAGGCTATTTTAAGCTAGGAGCTAGTTAAAATGTTACACTCTGCAGGCTTAATGTGCAGGTAGGGGTTAGGGCATCTAGCGCAAGGATGTAGGAAGGGGATTTGGACAAAAAAATATTATATTTTGCCACAAAATATAATATCACTGTTTTACCAGCACCAAACTTAATGAGGTCACAACAATTTGATGATGTCACAAGTAGTGTCAGTACCTGCTTCTTTGAGGCGGGGTCTCTCTACATACTCTGTGTTAGAGGGCGCCCCCGCCAGCAGCAGCATCAGAGACAGGATGCTGTAATGAGCATCCGTCTGCAAGACAGGCAGCGTGAACATGTCAACGTGAAACAACAAGCCAACGTCACGCATACAGGAGTCACGACAGGTCAAATATCACCACCACTTTGGTACCATGTCATTTTCTCGGCTATGTTGTGGTAGTACTATCGACATCTCTAATAATATATACAATTTTTAATAACAATGTATTGCAAATAATTACATTAAATTAAATGGCATAAATATATACATGTGTATGTATTTGGGAATTGCTTTTGCCAGTGGTAAACTGCCATGGTAAACCAATAAGTATCATTGCTGACAGTGTGACATTACCTTGGTTCCTTCAGTGTTCATTAGAGGAGAGTTCAGGAACTCCTCGGTGAGTCGAGTCCATGACGCAGCTTTGTTTAAATCCGAATGGATCATCAGCTTCTCGTGTATCCTAAAAAAAACAACAACAAAAACAAATACTTTTAGGCCTACTATTTAGCAGAAGACTTCACCTAATGAGACTTGGTGACTTTGGATGTCGTCAATGAGTCGGTAATGATGAAACATCTGTCGGTACAGCTGTTTACAGTATAAGTAGACGGTGGACATTGGGGATTGAACCCAGAACCCTTCAGATTCAACACCCTCGCCACTCTATACTCTCCTTACCCCCTACCCATCGCTCAATGCAATAGAACAAACCCCTTACCCATTGATGCTGCGGGTGACTTTGTGACTGTCGACGTCCAGGTAACTGTGGAACCTGACATACGACAAGACAGGTGAGTTAGCTACGTCATCAACGTGGATCATCACTACTGAAGAACTACAATCCAAATCGTGTCAGCGACTCACTTGAAATTGGACCATGCGAACTTCAACGCCAATTGGAAGTTCTGATCGTCCTCGTCCTCGATCCCGCTGGCCCATCTGATCAGCGTCTTGGTTTCTCTCTCGGTCTCCTTCTCGAACTTGGTCCAGTGAGCCATGGTGTAAGGATGCTGCTGGGGACCGCAAAGCCAAACCCGACACTTGACTCGTTAAAATTATTCTGTCGCTAGCTTGTGGGCGTAAACGGCATGATATCACATACTATGATACGTTTGAGCTCACTGAATACACCAGAGCTTAATTGTACTGCGGCCAGCGTCTCTTTCTGACATACATAACAACCGCGCAATGCGCCTGAGATGTAAACTTCCTGTGACTCAGTGCGCATGCACAAAACCAAGAGGACGCCAACGGCAATGGCAGACACGTTTCTTTGTTCAACATAAAAAAATATTCTAGCGTAGTGCAGCATTTATTTAAAATGATATATCAGAATAATTACGAATGTCAATGTTTCAAACGTAAACGGAATCCAGTTCAGCTACGTTACTTTCCCCCATGATGCAGTGCATCTGTAGACCAATTAAATGAGAGTGGGCGTGGTCATGGTAATCTCCCACACTCTTCTCTCTATCCCCCGCTGCCCCCACCCTGACCCCGCCCCCACCCGCCCACCCTCTCGTCTCTCTCTACATTTTCTCTCACGCACACGCAGAAGTTTGGTGCTGGAGTTCACACCTTAGAGGCGCCGTGGAAAACCTTCCGAGAAGCAAACAAGACCGCTCGGGGAAATGAAGAGGAGGCTGCAGAAGAAATACTTGATTTTGATCCTCGGCTACTCGGCGTTACTACTGCTAGTTCCCTATGTCTTTGACTACCACGGCAAGTCCACATTTGTCAAACATGGACAACAGCAACAGCCCAAGTGCCCCGACCTGGAGAGCACGATGGCTCTGTGGAATAACGGCGAGCGGTCCAACGGCACGGCGGACGCGACGTACGACTACGCCGCGAACCGGAGCGGCGGCGCTCGGACCAACATATACCTGCACGCCACCTGGAGAACGGGCTCCTCGTTCCTAGGAGAGCTCTTCAACCAGCACCCCGACGTCTTCTACCTGTACGAGCCCATGTGGCACATCTGGCAGGCGCTGTACCCGGGGGACGCGGGCAGCCTGCAGGGCGCCGTGCGGGACATGATGAACGCGCTGTACCGCTGCGACTTCTCCGTCTTCAAACTTTACGCGGGCTCGCAGAACATCAGCACGGCGTTCATCTTCGGCTGGAAGATGAACAAGGTGATCTGCTCGAAGCCGCTGTGCAGCGCCAACAGGCGCGACGCCATCGGGATGGTGAAGGAGGACCAGTGCGGTAAGTGTCCGAAGAGGGACATGCGCGACCTCGAGAGGGAGTGCAAGAAGTACCCGGTGATGGTCATTAAAGGGGTGCGCGTGTTGGATCTCAGTGTACTGGTGCCCCTGATCAGGGACCCCTCGATTAACCTCAAGGTCCTCCAGCTCTTCAGGGACCCCCGGGCGGTCCATAACTCCCGTCTCAAGTCCAAGCAGGCCCTGGTCAAGGAGAGCATCCAGGTGCTGAGGAGCAAGAAGCAGGCGGACAAATTCAAGCGGCTGCTGGTGCCCAACAACCGGGTGAACCGGGCGGAGAACTACGTGTCCAGCGCCATGGAGCTGATCTGCGACAACTGGCTCAGCGACCTGGTGTTGGAGACGAACGCGCCGCCGTGGATCAAACGGAACTACATCAGCGTCCGCTACGAGGACCTGGTGCTTCACCCCATGCAGGAGCTCCAGAGGCTCTTCAAGTTCTCAAATCTGTCCACGTTCCCCGCGCTGGACGAGTTCGTGCTGAACATGACCCACGGCCAGGGGTACTCCTCGGACAAGCCCTTCCTCATCTCGTCCCGGGACGCCAAAGAGGCCATCTACGCCTGGCGAGAGCGCCTGAACGTTCAGCAGATCCAACAGGTGGAGGCGTACTGCAGCGAGGTGATGAAGCAGCTGGGCTACCCCAAGAACAGCGTGGAGAAGACGTAGCGCTCGGCGGGGATGTCGAGATGGTCGTAAGGATCGAGGTACGTTAGGCCCACAGGTCATCCACACGTGTCAGTTCGACAGACCGATTTCCTTGGTTAGAAATACAAACGGAATGACTTAAAAGTGTTAGGGGTTCACTTCTAAAATATCCAGGGTAGAAGTGGTGTGTCGTGTTCCTGTCAGTTATGTTATTTTTAAATGTTATTTTACATGACATTTACATGACAATAACCTTTAATATGGATCGACGTTTAATATTAAAGCCCACACTCAAGGAGGAAATAGTTCACAGTAAGTCCCGACCAAAGTTGATATTAATAATTAATAACAGCTCTGCATGAGCTGAGATTATTTCTGTCACAACGTCTTCGTTTGTCATTTATTGTTGGTGAACTGAACTTTGCACCGTTCCTCTTCGACATAACTAATGAAGATACACAATTGAATCTATTAATACATCACACATTTCTTGGCTTTTACTCTTTCTCTCAATTTATTAATCACTTTAGTATTGATGTAAATATTTTAAATGGATAACGCATTAAGTCCACCAACGGCTCTCGATTTGCTTCGGTTACAACGCAAGAGCGTCCCATCAGTCGGGGATCTAAAGTGGACTATGAAGATGTATCAGCAGCACCAGCGGGACACAAAGACATCACTGTGAACCGGCCCGCTGGTGGGCAGATCTTCACAACAAAGCAGCTGATTTTAGTGGCCAATAAAGAGCTTATTGTGTCCGCGCGGCCGGTGTCATGGGCCACTCAATGAGCGCGCCGGGACGGCCGGTGGCGGCGCGGTGCGGCGCCTCCAGAGAGGACCGCGCCGGGAAGAGAAGGCCCTCATTGTGTGTGCTGCCCCGTGAAGGGCCCGTCTCGCTGGGCTTAGCCTGTCAGCCCTCGGGCCCCGCAATCTGGCCTCCGCATGCCCGCTGGTCCCAGACGACCCACTGGAACACACACTGGGTTTGGGGAGCCTGTAACACACACTGGGTTTGGGGAGCCTGTAACACACACTGGGTTTGGGGAGCCTGTAACACACACTGGGTTTGGGGAGCCTGTAACACACACTGGGCGGGGGTCCCTGTAACACACACTGGGTTTGGGGAGCCTGTAACACACACTGGGTTTGGGGAGCCTGTAACACACACTGGGTTTGGGGAGCCTGTAACACACACTGGGTGGGGGTCCCTGTAACACACACTGGGTTTGGGGAGCCTGTAACACACTCTGGGCGAGGGCCCCTCTAACACACACTGGGTGGGGCCCCCTGCACACACACTGGGTTTGGGAGACTGTAACACAGGCTGGGTTTGGGAGCCTGTAACACACTTGGTGGGGGCCCCTTAACACACAATGGATGGGGCCCCCTGTAACACACACGGCGTGGGGGCCCTATAACATACACTGCATGGGGGCCCTGTAACACACACTAGGTGGGGGCCCTGTAACACACACTGGGTGGGGGCCCTGTAACACACACTGGGTCAGGGACCCTGTAACACTGTGTGGGGGCCCTGTAACACACACTGTGTGGGGGCCCTGTAACACACACTGCGTGGGGGCCCTGTAACACACACTGGGTGGGGGCCCTGTAACACACACTGGGTGGGGGACCCTGTAACACACTGCGTGGGGGCCCTGTAACACACACTGCGTGGGGGCCCTGTAACACACACTGGGTGGGGGCCCTGTAACACACACTGGGTGGGGGCCCTGTAACACACACTGCGTGGGGGCCCTGTAACACACACTGGGTGGGGGACCCTGTAACACACTGGGTGGGGGCCCTGTAACACACACTGGGTGGGGGCCCTGTAACACACACTGGGTCGGGGCCCGGTAAGACCTTGATTCTGCTCCAACCATGGCTTTTGTTTTGTCATTGCACAGTGGTCAGCAGCACAGTAGACAGAAAGGGGCAGGGTAGTGGTTGGGGTTTTGGACACCGAGCCGGAAAGTACTGGGAACCCAGAACCATCCACCTGTCTTCCAGTTTGAGCAAGGGTCCCTCCTAGCCTGCTGGTCGATGCTGCCGTTAAGCTGGGCTTCAGCTCATGGAAATTAATGTAAATCTCTCCGTTAAGCAGCCTTCGTCTCTGTTGCAGGGGCCGACAGGTGATACAAGTGAAGGCTGTTGACCGGTGGCTGTACGACGGAGGAGGGGGGGGGGGCCACCAGCTCTGAGGTTTGGCCTGACACCACCCTGCCAAGCCGTCCTGAAGGACGACAAACGCACCCGGGAGGAGGAGGGGTGGAGCGGGAGGACTGACTATTCATTCACCACCACGGCCCCTGGAGCCAGCCTCTCTGCGGGGACACGGGAGCCCTGGAGTCGCTCCAGCGGACCTCCCTGTGGCTCTGGAGCCGCTCGCCAGAACTTATCCCTATCCCTCCCCGGGGGCCCCTGCCCAGACTTGCCCAGAGGGCCCCCCTGGCTGGATCCAGGGGGCCCCTCTGGCACGGACCGCAGAGACTAACGGAGCCCAGCTTGGGCTGCAGCCTGCGTGTCCGTCACGGGGCGTCCTGACCCGTGACCGGCCCGGAGACACTGCCACGGGGCGTCCTGACCCGTGACCGGCCCGGAGACACTGCCACGGGGCGTCCTGACCCGTGACCGGCCCGGAGACACTGCCAGGGGGCGGACTAACAGCGCTGCATCAGGGGAGGGGGGGGAGGGAGAGGGAGGGAAGGATAGGAGCTGAGGAGGAGGAGGAGGAGGGGGGAGGAGAGGAGAGAGAGAGAGAGAGAGAGAGAGAGAGGGAGGAGGGAGAGGTTAGCCAAATTACTACTTTGTTTTAGGGTCTCCAAATACCATTAAAAATAACGACCTGATTGCGTCGGTCCCATTCCCCACCTAAATCACCAGGGCTTCTCCCCAAACAGCCGTCCAGAGGGACTCCGGCATTCTTACGTAACCGCACGATCGGAACACATTTCAAGATGGACCAAAAATCACCCAACAGTCCTGCGCATTCGGACCACGTTTAACATTTAGACAGGGGTGTTCCCTCTGAAATTATGAATTATTCTACCATGTGCTATTCTAATGCATTTATTATATATTTACTCTGTGTTACATTTCACCACGTTATTGTAAGAGTAGCAGACTTTGAGTGCATCGGACATTGGAACGAGGACATTGGTGTCTGAACGAGGGTACGCGTTTAACAGAGAACGTTCCAGACAAAAAAAAAATTTCTTCCGGGAGATCTCAGCCCCCATATAATTCCAACACTGGGATGGGAGGGGTGTGGTGTAGAGGGGAGGGAAGGAGGAGGAGGAGGGGAGAGGGGAGAGGGACAGAGAGGAGAGGAGCTGGTCAGGAGAGGAGTGGGTGGGAGGAGGAGGAGGAGGAGGAGGAGGAGAGAGGGGCCGGGGGCCAGGGGCCTGAACAGGGGACTGCTTCTCCGGGTCCTCAGGAATGCGGCGGGGAGGTGTGGAAGCTAAGTGGAACCAAACTGACCAAACATCTCCCGTCCCTGTGCAGCCCCCTGAGCACGGCGAGGGAGGGGAGGGTCCCGGCTCCCGGTGCGCCCGCGCGGGTCTCAGAGCCGGGTCGGCGAATCCGGGGCCGCGTTAAAGGCCCCCCGCTGTGTTATGTACTGTGTCACTGTGTGTTGTATTTGCGGTACGACCGTGTTTGGCTATTGAAGGGTTTCAGGGCCTCTGAAACCCTCGCACATTTAAGATGAGGAAACACACACACACACACGAGAGCCACAGACTGAGGAAGCCTCCCGTCAAAGGAAATGGCGGTCAAAGGTCAAAGAGAACAATAAACAGTTTGACAAGTAAATCAGGCCAAAGCGAGTCTATAATGGAAATTGTTTTAATGGACATGACATGCAAAACATTGCAGGTAAATCTTGGCAAAGCCGGCAGTGCATTATTTACATGTAGCTACGCCTGGTGTTTCCGTCCACACAACAGCAATATACCGCGCTAACGAGGACCGGACCACACAGCCCTCAACCCCCGGGACGGCCCACTTCAGACACAGGAGAGGGGGGGCGTCGCGGTCACGCGCGTCTCCTCTGCGTCTGTGGCACGAGGCGCCAAACGCACCTCTGATCTCAACATGTCGGCGTCGTCAATAAAGAGGCCCCGCCCCTCAGAACCAGGTGGGCGAACCAACACCATGTTGTAAATGGTTTTTTTGCGGTCACACTTTTTTTCATTTTTGTTTTACGGTTCTCTAAAATCATATCGGCCGATACAACAAGCAAGAGTGGGGGGAAAAAAAAGCAGCAGGCCTCCGAATAATACACGTGTCGACCGATTTCTGTTCCATTCGGTTTTTTCTGCCGACTCTCAAAATGGAAACCGTAGTATTTCAATGTTTTTTCACAGTTGGCCGTAGCAACGGCTAACTGTCTCACATGAGCATCATCAGAAGCAAAAGCACAGTAACTGGCAGGGCATATAGAAAAAAATCCAAGCCTTACAACGGCTTGTTGACACAAAATGCTGAATGCGGCGTGCGTTCACAGTGACCTGCGGGCGACTATTCTAAGCTCCGAGCTGAAGAACCCAAACTACTGAAACAGACTGTTAGCAGCTTCCGTGATGACATGATCCCCTCCTGTGGTGAGTGTGTTATACGCCTCTGGTCTGTACAGCTGTGGAATGCTTCGTCCCCCCCAGTGACTGAAACGCGGGGCACTCCATATTCACACGTGCAAAATGAACTGAAAACATGCTGTGCATTTTGTAAAGAAGGGAAGTGGTTAGTTGCCCCTTTCTGCCTTTCTAAAAGCTATTTAAAGACATACATATACATAAGTGTGTGTGACGAGACAACAGATGTGAAGTGCTGAGGGTTTCCTCTTGAATCATAACCAAACACATGCTAAAATCCCTGCAGGCCGAGATTTCTTGTGACATGCCCTGCAATGGTGGCTTTCAAACATCTCGCTCATTTATGGAGAGAATGAGCAATCCCACTCGCATTTAACATGAGCTCTTGAAGGAGGAAGGAATGTTCTCCTCCTGAAGGAAGCACTTCACAAAAACACCAAGAAAATCAGTTCTCTCATTACTGTTGTATTAGGTAATGGGTAAACACATGTAACGTTTTGGTGGTAATACTGTCTGGAATAGACTGAGTATATAGGGTGTGTTTCAACAGAGGATCACATCATAACATCGGAAATCATAGTCTACTGTTATGACTAATAAACTAACTTACTTTTGTGCACAAAGAAAGGCCTAAATAATACCCCATTTCATAATAAGTGATGTTTTCCCATATTCAGTCCTTTATGAGATTAAAAGGGCAACGTTCAGGGTAGTAAATCACAGCCTGCAGGCCTACCATTTGGTTGTGATTGAAGACTCGAGTTTGTGTCTTGTGAAACTAAAAGGAAGTTGCCTTTGAGTCTCCAAACTGTTGCGTCCTTTTAAAGAAAATCAAAAAATGATGAAGACGAAATTCAGTTGGAAAAAAAAAAAAAAAAAGATGCATACAATTTTCTGCGGTAGAAGTAGTCGTCCAAAATAACAGAAAAAAACTGATACAGCATTCATTCATGAGAAACTTTCTTCTTTCTATTTTCACGGTGGAGGCTGTTGCATAAACACAGCCTTGTGTTTCTGGACCGTGCTATGAACTCATTCAAGCCCAGAGGCAAATACTTCTATAAGTGTATGTTACACACATACATATACTGTATATACAGTGTATATATATATACACACATACATTTACTTTTTGGGTGTTTTTTTCTTGAAGACTCCTCTAAAATGAATGGCTTAGTACACACAAGGTGATGTAATACAATTCAAGCAAATACATTTTCAGTCTTAAAGGATGAGTTTTAGTTCCTTCAGTGAGAAGAGAATGGTGAATACTACTGTACAAAGTTATAATATCAACATTTTAATTTGTTCATTTGAACGTTTTCTTCATTTATATAGACAAATAAATAATTTGTCATTTTGGGTCGCTTGCCGTTTAACACTGTTTCTAACACATTCATTTCATAAAATGATGCCCGATGCTTAGTTTTCATAACTTGGCATTAATGTAAATTTATCAGAATGATTACCCTGTCTTTAGTTGTAATGTTGGGTGTTAAAACATCTCTTTTATAAAAAATAAAGTCAGTAGACAGGGGACTTTTAGACCCAGTAAATCAGTGAAACCCAAAGTAGGTCTCAGGCCGGGAGACGAAACATTCACTTGGAACGTTGAATCAAACGTAAAGACAAAGACTGCATAGTGTAAAGGAAAAAGCTATCGCTAATGGCAACAAGAGTAGCATTAAAAGAACGATTGTACTGCGAGCGAAGAGAAAGAAGTGCATTGTGTTAGCATGCCAGGGCTCCGTAGCCCGGCTAGCCGTAGCTCCAATGGGGCATTGTGATGCTAACTAGCGGGCCATACTTTACAACATGCTCCCTCTTCTGTTCCAGTATTCTTCCACTGCTGAACAGACGGAGGGCTTCACAATAGTTTTTATATATAGACTGTATATATATATATATATATATACATATACTGTGTATATATATATGTAAACATATATATATACTTGGCCTCACACAAGGCAGTCACTCAAGGTCTTTGCTACAAAATGAGTATTACATACACTTCTCGAATGACAAAAAGCAACTTGTGCGTGTAGACTTACAGCATGTTTCCGACGCTGTTTGGACTCTGGCGCGGTTAGATTGATTACACCCAGACCTGGCCTGGAATGTGACCAGTGGTCAGGAATGGTGTCTCCAGATCTGGCACATGACAAATGTTTGGGAAGAGGCGGCATCGTCTTGTTTCAAACATTCGAAAGTAACGACACACAAAAAAGAGACACAAGATTAGGATTTCAAAAAGTGCCGAGATGTATTCTCTCGTGAAAGGGGATCACTTCCTGCGATGTGGGGTTTCTCACCCTTTGACGCAGGGACGTGAAATAAATAAAAGAACAACCAACAAAATGAAATCACAGTATAACAGCAGAGTGTCTTCCGATCATCCCGTCCGAGCCAAAAACCGAAACACAATCAAAGTTCTGCTGTGGATTCCCTGGGCTCCGGACCGGCCCCTGGTCCGACACATCCCGGAACCCAGTTGGCAATACAGTCCGACCACTAAATTAGATCGCTTCCTTCAATCGCTCCCTTTGATTGGATCATTCTATTCCAATGCCATCGCTTTCCTCCGTTCCCGATGATCTCATCCGAACTTTCACTACGACTTCCTGATTCCTTCAGGTAATCCAACACTTTGTCATCCAACACCCTCCTCTGTTCTGCCCTGCAGCCAGGCATCAAAGGCCTTGCCAGGTTGCAGTCAAGCATGGAGGTTGACACGGGTGGGGTCAGGGGTCAGGGTGTGTGTGTGTGTGTGTGTGTGTGTGTGGGGTGTGTGTGTGTGTGTGTGTGTGTGGGGTGTGTGTGTGTGTGTGTGTGTGTGGGGGGGGGGGGGCGCGATAGTCCATCATCCTTTTAAATAATGTATCGCAGCGTGCTCTTTAGCTGTGTTTATGTAGGGGTCGGAGTGGGGACCCCCCCCCAGTCCACGCTCCCACCCCCAGAGACAGACAGTAATAATCCGGCCTCTGAAGTGTGCGTACGATTGGCCCGTCATTGACCTGATTCCAGCTGACCTACTCGCCGGGCTGTCCACCCCGCGCCTGTGTGCACGTCTCTCTCTCTTTGCGAGGGAGAAAACAGATTTGAAATAAATAATGTGTGACAGTGGAAGTTGGGGGGAAAAAAAGGGGGGGGGGGGAAAACATATAAAAGAAGGCATTGGTTTCCACGAGCGCTGCAGGCGGATGATAAACGGTCAGGTGTTTCTCTCTGTCCCGGCCCCGCGCCCAATCTCTCCCTTCTTCCTCGGCTTTTCTTGTGTCGGCCAGCCGCGGCCGGGGCAACAAGCGGGCGAGGGAAAAGGCTGTTATTTTGGAGGGTTTGAAGTATCGGGTGGAAGTATGGATTTATAGGTGTAGGGGGGCGCGCCTGGCTGTCATCTCAGTACATGCTGTGGACATCAGCTGTAATTTACTACGGTGTTCAGGCAGGGCCAATTTTCGTTTTACATGTGGCATCAATCACTGGAACTAGTGCTGAGCTTTTAAAGATATCTGGGAACATGGCTGTGTGTCTCGGACACACGGCCGCATGTATGCACATGATTTGCACACACACACATGCACACACATGCACACACGTGCACACACGGTCACTTATACACGCATGCATACGCACACAAACAAACCGACACACACACACACACAGACACACACACACACACACACACACACACACACACAAACACACACACTCTCTCTCCCTGTCTAGCTCTCTCTCCCATGCACACACCCACATGCACACCCACGCACACGCACACACGCACACACGCACACACACACACACACACCACTATTCATTGCCTCCAAAATCCCCACTTGATGAAATAGAATGGGACCATCT
>OMKI01057390.1:37371-60852 GCA_900302315.1 Phycis blennoides | reverse complement strand
GACATACAGGCAACTGACACACAGCGTGCGTGTGTGTGTTTGTGTATGTGTGTGTGTTTGTGTTTGTGTGTGTGTGTGTGTGTGTGTGTGTGTGTGTGTGTGTGTGTGTGTGGTTAAGTGGGTGCTATAGCTAGCCCGTTAGCTACCGCTAGCCTGTTGGCTACAGCTAGCCCGCTAGCTACCGCTAACCTGTTAGCTACCGCTAGCCTGTTGGCTAACCCACCCGGCTACGTGTCACTCTCTTACGTGACACGGTGGTCAAAGTTTTTAGCCAGTTTGCTAACTAGCATAACTAGCATTGGCTTGGAAACCGAACTCCCTCCTCGTTCGTAAATATTGGCCAAACATGTTTAAAGCAAACATCCGCCTCAAAGCCCCTTTTGCCATGCGTTTTAATGACTTCTTGTACAAATAAAGACGTCGTGTGTGCTAAGTTGTACTAGTTGTTCTCCGCTAGCTACCTCTGCTCACCAATGTGTCACTATGGGTATAATGTGCTAACGTTGGCCGTCTAGTGCACCCTGTTCACTAATCCCTAATCCAGGATTTAGCTCCTGTACACGGCTTTAGGGGCATGATAGTGTAGTGGTGAGGGTTCGACTCCCACCCCAAAGGCCCTGGGTTCGATTATCATGGTGTTCAGCCTCTGGTCTGTAGGCATTCGTGAGCAAGAAGCCTAACCCCTTCGTATCTCCTAATGGTGTATCTGAATTCAGTAACCTATACCTTATTCTGAATGACCAGTCTCTATTCCGTCTAACCCCTACCTACTCCTTAACGACCCGTCTCTGTACTGTCTAACCCCTACCTGCTCCTTAATGACCTGTCTAACCCCTACCCGCTCTTTAACAACCTGTCTCTGTACTATATAACCCCTACCTGCTCCTTAATGTTCTGTTTAAACCCCTACCTGCTCCTTAATGTTCTCTGTTTAAACCCCTACCATAATGCCCCATCTAAAAGCAAATTAACTGAAAAATTGCCTTTGGATATAACGTCTGCTACAATGACAAAATGATGATGCTGTTTAGTATAGATCCAAATATTGTGGGACAATTGACACATATTTTTAACCACCATAGAGGGACATTATGAACTAAGATTGTTATAATGACAAGTCAAATGATAACCAGTACTTGTACACGTCATACTCCCTAACCCAAGGTATCCGATGTTGGTTCTTTCACGTTGCTTGGAAAACACCCCGCTAAAGCCAGTTAACCTACTTTCAATAATCCCATTTCGTCACCATGAGAAGACGGACTCTGTCAAAGTTGCATTTATTTAAAATATTATGTACTCTACATGCAAAATGAATCCATTCAGTTGTTATCAATATAGTCCACACTGTTGTTGTGATTCGCAAAGATAGGAATATCTGTTAATGCTCACTCTGGATCCTATTAAAAAAACAACGTTTTCTCTGAAGCAGTGTCATATGAGAAAACTACTCATGTGTATCTACTACTGTTTGGCCATGCATGCTTGTGAAGATGCTAACCCATGTTTTGAAGTGGCTTCACCCTTTTATCTTCCTTTGCTTTTATTTATTCAGGCAAAAGCTGGCAGGCTGACACAAGCGGACAGCTTTACAGGACGGATAATCTGGTAACTGACCATTTAGCTGGTAAGCTATACGTCCTCCACACAACTTGAGTGTCTCTCTCGCTCTCTCTCACCTCAAATTCAGTTGCTTTTACTGCTATGGTAATAACATGTGTATTGTCAATACAAATATAAGTAGAGGGAAAACATGGCAACAGTTGTTACAATTGTTGTTTTTTCTCTCACTTCAACCTTTAAGGAACGAGAGTCACTGCTTCAAAATCTGCAGTCATTTATCTTACTGGGGTTGTTGGTTTGAAACCCTGAGAAGGCAGGTCTGAGAAACCACAGGGTGTGTCTTTTTTATACTAATTTTTTTTTGGGGGGGGGGGGGAATTCATCCATTCATCATGGCTGTCTATGCCACTGTCACTGTCAAGTATATTGACTGAACATGGATTCACTCAGTGCTCACATAAACTATCGAACCATGGGTCACGGTGACCTTGGTATTATCTAATCAGCCGAACTCGCAGGGCTGCTGGATGCCCTGTATTGATAAGCATGTGTTGGTGGTGGTTGTGGCTTTTCATGAAGAATGATCAAAGACCAGTGTGGATCAGGCAGGTAATGAAAGGGGTGTGCCATTTGTGTCACCATTTTAGAAGGCTTTGACAAGATCTTGCAGTGGTCTACGTGTTTGAAGACCCCTCTGAAAATGCCAGCTCCACGCTCATGCAGATGTTGATGACTGACTCCACTATGGGGACATGTGAGCAGGGTGATCTTGTGGTGTTTGACCCCCAGACAAAAGGTTCTGGGCTAGACTTCTAATGTCTGCAGTTCACAAGGAGCCATCTTTGAGCAAGGTTCCTGGCTCCAACGTCATGAAATGCATCTGAATTCACTGCAAGTTACTTTGGTTTGATGGAGTTATTGCATGCCATTTATGCTATCCACCGTGACTCATTTCAATTTGTATTTCCATTATGCAGAACAGCGTTACAAAGTTCCTAGCAACGCAGGAAACGACATAAGAATACAATTCTTTGGAAATGATGTTAATGAATTGAAGAGATGCATTGGAGAGGTGGACTTGAACAGAGACGACGACACACTATCTGTACATGTTTGTGACCAATGCTGTTCCTGTGTGGCCATTTCTCTCCAGGGCACACTCGGACTCTGTGTTGACGCGATATTCACCATGAGCTCAGTCGCTGTACTTACCCAGGAGCGCTTCAACGAGCACCGCAGCGGGCTGCTGACGGAGCAGAGTGGTGGAGGTCAGTACAATCTACCAAACCTCTCCTCCATCTACCAAACTTTATTTAAAATGACACTGCGTGCAAAGTGACACAAAGGGGGAGGGGCTCTTGACCCCGGGGACCATCCCCCGTGTCTCCCTTCCTGCTTCCCTGAGCAAGATGGCTGAACCCCACATCTGATCATCAAATTTGGATTTCTTCATGAATCATGATCATATAAAAATCCAAAGCTCATGCAGATCTCTCCCAGACAAACTGCACTTATGTCAAGCACTCCCAGGCACTCCCCCCTCTCTGAGCACCATGCAGCACATTCTCCCATTCACCCACGCATGCTCACTTCTCCACATGCCGATGATGTGGTGAACCCCGGCCTTTCGGGATGTGGCTGGGATTGTCACGCAAGAACGCTCGGCGGGCGGCAGCGATGGTGGTGATCGAGGGTTATCGGACGACACTTCAGTGGCCAGACAACCTGCTCTAGTGCTGGTGCCGTGGCCTCCTGATTACCGTCGTTGTGTACTGAGCTCTCCTCCTGTGTCTAGCTGCAGGAGGACCCAGTGGGGAGGAGGAGGCTCTGCCTACCTACAAGGATGCCTTCCCTCCACTGCCAGAGAAGGCCGCTTCTCCCGAGGGCACCCAGGAGACGACCAACGCCTGGACCAAGATCAGGCCTCTCAAGTCATCGGTCATCACCCAGGTACGGGCTTTGTTGGTCGAGGTTAACTTTATTTGGTCTTCACTTTTTAGGGACTTACAAGTTCGGCTGAGAACAACAAAACCGTACAATTAATACTGTAGAAACTACAGAAGTCGTAGCGCTGCACACAACTAGGCCTGGGACAAGCGGAGGAGCCATAGGAATCAGAAATGCAGTTAGCCTTTTTTTTTTATCATATTTTTATTAGTGGTAGTGCAAACGAACTGTATCACATGTCCGTGTTCCAAGATCCGATGAGGAACTCTTTGATCAGGTAGTACAAGTAGCCAGGTACACTTCAATAACCTTAGCGTCATGAGACCACCGTGGAGATCACAGCCGTCCTGGGTCTACATTAGATCCACGTTACTCCAATGTTCATTGGTAACTAAAGTTAACGTTGATGGTACCCAAGTCATTGGGGAGAGTGGTGTTGGGGAGAGTGGTGTTGGCAGCTATCAGCCCAACGTCAGAACTGAGCGTGTCTACATTTGTCACCATCATTTGCTGTTCCATAACGCATGTTGGAAGTCCTGTCTGACTGGTTGTACAGGACCCCGCTCTGATATTTTCAAGCAACAATTGCATGCCTACATCGGAAACCTTGCCTTTACTGTGTTCTGGCCTGTTTTCATCATCTTACCAAATCTACTTTTCCGACAGAATGTTTACCACTTGAGTCATGTTGGATTAATTTGCATGTTGGACTCATTTGGACCAAATTGTAAATTTCCATTTCCTTTCCCATTGTCTTTATCTTAAGGATTTTTGTTCCTTCCTCAACTAGGTCTTCCACGTGCCTCTTGAGGAGCGCAAGTACAAGGACATGAACCAGTTCGGGGAGGGCGACCAAGCCAAGGTCTGTGTGGACATAATGCACAAGACCGGCGCCCACCTGGAGCTGTCCATGGCCAAGGACCAGGGCCTGTCCATCATGGTGTCTGGGAAACTGGACGCCGTGATGAAGGCCCGCAAGGAGATTGTGTCCCGACTGCAGACTCAGGTGATTGGCCCCTTGTTGATCGATGTCTTACTGACCATGGTGAGGTGATGCTGCCATGCTTCCTCACTAAGGAAGTGTAATATATACTGGATAACTATTAGCCGATCTTTGTTGAAAAATATCCCTGGTTTAAAAATCCTCCCCAATTGCCGCCAGCGTGTTGAGGTAAGCGCACACCACGATGTGGCTGGTAATGCCATAATGCAAGCGCTGAAGGCATTGGCAGTTCTAAGGATGTAGACTCTGGTGGCTCTGGTTCTACAGTACCTCTTTCTTTGTTGACAAGAATCTTGCAATTGACACTCCCTCAACCCCTCCCATCCTTGCCACCCAGCCAGCTGAACTACGCTGCTTGGTGCTGCACAATTAGCGGACAGAACACCGTCACTGACTTCGAGTTCTCAAAGTCTCCCTCCTGCTAACTTGATCTTACAAATTGCGTATCTTACAAATATTTAAATTCTACCGACAGGCGTCCTCCACCGTGGCGATCCCCAAGGAACACCATCGTTATGTCATCGGGAAGAGCGGGGAGAAACTCCAGGAACTCGAGCTTCGGACCGCCACCAAGATCCAGATCCCACGACCCGACGACCTCAGCAACCAGATCAAGATCTCTGGCACCAAGGAGGGCTTGGAGAAGGCCAAGCATGAGATCCTGCTGATCTCTGCCGAGCAGGTAGCGCACGTCTGCACAGAGCGCATCGATGCGTGTTCAAGGCGGAGGAGTCGGCCTACCTTCTCGACCCTTAACCGACGCGCGTCTCGTCTCCCCCGCAGGACAAGCGTGCGGTGGAGAGGGTGAGCATCGACAAGGTGTACCACCCCTTCATCACCGGGGCCTCCAACAAGCTGGTGCTGGAGATGATGCAGGAGACCGGCGCACGCATCAACGTGCCGCCCCCCAGCGTCAACAAGACTGAGATTGTCATCACCGGGGAGAAGGAGCAGGTGGCCCTCGCTGTGGCTATGATCAACAAGATCCACGCTGAGAAGGTACGCAGCATATTTGATATACAGTTGCTTTGTTGTTGCATTGAATGTGCACTCTACTGTATATGCAACTGATTTGGGCTAGAAACGCTAAATCTGTTTTTATTACAAAAATGTACGTGAAAGCACTTCATAAACAATGTGGTGCAAATCATTTTGTTCTCGTTATTCCTTGCAGAGGAAGAACACCACCACCATCGCCGTGGAGGTGAAGAAGTCTCAGCACAAGTACGTGATCGGGCCCAAGGGGAACACCCTGCAGGAGATCCTGGAGAAGACGGGCGTGTCGGTGGAGATCCCTCCGTCCGACAGCACCCTGGAGACCGTGATCCTGCGTGGGGAGCCGGACCGCCTGGGCCAGGCCCTCACCGAGGTCTACGCCAAGGTAGAGGACCGCAGGCAGGCCCGACGGGCCTTGTATACCAGGCCACCATCTTTTGTTCTAAACGCTAGCCGGCTAGCGGAACCGTGTTCGTAGTTCCATGGCGTAATGACATGGCTCACATTAAAATATATAAAACAAAATCCGCTTATAGCGCACATATTGAGGTAGAGAAAAGTGCATTGTTCAAATTCAGAATAATTCATGCCGTTGTTTGTGTCGTACGAGTTGTATTTTATTCATGGTTATAATGCTTGCTTAGAACATTTGATTTGGTAATTTGGACCAAAACCCATCATTTTAACACTAAAATCAAACCAGAGTTGGCTGGATATAACACCACAGCTTCTGATTGGTTAGACTTGTGACGTCATCGTTCACCGTATTTGCTGTTCTCTGGTTTGGTTACTTTCCATTATGACCCCGTCCCAGGTCGGGCGGCAGGCCTCACTTATGTCAAGTAACTTGATGTCCTCTTCCTGTCCCCCCCAGGCCAACAGTTACACCGTGTCCACGGTTTCGGCACCTTCCTGGCTCCACCGCTTCATCATCGGCAAGAAGGGACAGAACCTGGCTAAGATCACCCAGCAGATGCCCAAGGTCTGAACAGGAGCTTTCAAGAAGCCTCTCAGCTAGCCATGTGGTTGACTGGGACATGCTTGAGTGTTAACGCGGTGGGTGTTCTTCATCCAGGTGCATATCGAGTTCACGGAGGGAGAGGATAGGATCACTCTTGAAGGGCCCACCAAAGATCTGCAGATGGTGCAGGTGCAGATCGAAGCCATTGTCCTGGATCTGGTATGTGGCCTTTCATCTCTTTTCTATTTTGTGCATCTTAACTTGCTGTGGACATTTATTGTGTGGAGTCTGCGCTTTTGAAGTCCATTGAACTCTTGACCTGTCACTGCAGGTGAACCGTATGGATTACACAGAGATTAGTGTGGACCCCAAGTTCCACAGACACCTGATTGGCAAAGGAGGCGTGAACAGTATGTAGCATCAACCACTATTTACCCTGATATTGCTGTCGGTGCAAAATATATCGTTCAATTCATAGGGAAGCAATTTCCTTCTTTGATGTATTGTCCCCTCATGCTCACCTCTCGTTATCTAGTCAATCGCATCAAGGAGCTGTACAAGGTGACTGTCCGCATCCCCCCCGACAATGAGAAGAGCAACCTGATCCGTATTGAAGGGGACCCCCAGGGGGTCCAGGAGGCCAAGAGGGAGCTGCTGGAACTGGCGTCACGCATGGTCAGTACCATGTGGATCTGAACCCCTCGCATCTGCCATTTTGGATCTGAGTCTTCTAGCCATCTAGATCAATGGATGTATAGTTTCAATAATGTATCATGTCGACCTTGACTATCAACTAACTTGCATTTACCTTTTTACATTTACACCTTTTCGTGAAACCTCGCAGCCATCTTGGATCTGAACCTTTCAGCTGCTCCACAGGGCAGGCCAGTGAATGGGGTCACTCAGCGGTTCTTGTCTCTTGCAGGAGAACGAGCGTACAAAGGATCTGAACATCGAACAGCGTTTTCACAGAGCCATCATTGGCCAAAAAGGGGAGAAGATCAAAGAAGTTCGCGACAAATTCCCTGAGGTTAGATAACCCGACTATATGCCAAAAAACCCCAAGTGTCCTGATATTTTTGTGTAGGACAGAGTTGTCGTTCCAGCCTAAACTCTGCCAATGCTGGGATCAAACCCAGAATCTGTGTGCAGTCTACCTGTAGATTTCTCCTACTTGTCTGTCTCCCCTAACTGTCTCTTTAGATAGAAGTGTGTTTATGTATGGTCTTGGTCCTGTTTTGTAACTGTCTGTAACCATCCACTCAGGTCATCATCAACTTCCCCGACCCGGCCCAGAAGAGCAACATCGTTCAGCTGCGCGGGCCGCACACCGAGGTGGAGAAATGCTTCAAGTTCATGCAGAAGATGGTTGCTGAAATGGTACGCTCCGAAACGTATATATCATTTCATTAAGGCATTTGTTGAATTTGTTAATTATATTAAACATCATGAGAATCAAGGCCGTGCACCACAAATGGGTAAGTGCTAGCCATGGCTCTGCTACCATGTTTGGCCGACAAATGCTATGCTTCAGTGCTGAACTATTCGGCCAAGGCTAGGCTAACAACCGGAGAAAGCCAAGGCTTTGTGGTCGCTGACCTCTCGTGGTTCTTTCAGGTGGAGAATGGCTACACCCTCTTGGTCCCCATCTTCAAGCAATTCCACAAGAACATCATCGGAAAGGGAGGGGCTAACATCAAGAAGGTGAGGAAACATAAATATGGGCTGAACTTCCTGTCCAGCAAAGGAAGTGTCTTGAACTTGAAATGGAGTGTAATCTTTTTTTTATATTTTATTTCTTTGTAGATCCGTGAAGAAACGAACACTAAAATCGACCTGCCTGCCGAGAACAGTAACTCTGAGATGATCGTCATCACCGGCAAGAAACCTGCCTGTGAGGCGGCCCGAACTCGCATCCTGGCCATTCAGAAAGAGCTGGTCAGTGTGGTGGTGGTGGTGGTGATGATGATGATGATGGTAGTGTGTGAAGTGATCCAGACCTAATGGCGACTGGCGACCACTATGTGTCTTACCCTCCAGGCCAACATTACAGAGCTGGAGGTCTCCATTCCCTCCAAGCTCCACAACGCCCTCATCGGTTCCAAGGGGCGTTTCGTGCGGTCCATCATGGAGGAGTGCGGGGGCGTGCACATCCACTTCCCCACCGAGGGCTCGGGCATCGACAAGGTCACCATCCGGGGCCCCGCTGAGGAGGTGCAGAAGGCCAAGCAGCAGCTCCTGGCCCTGGCTGAGGAGAAGGTGGGTGCTGCCCCTTTGCCCTCAGGCTGGCAGGCGCACACCAGGCGTTTTATAGGCTTGTGGGCGGTGGGGTTTCCACTGAGGCTGAAGGCTTCTACGTTCCAGACCTCGGTGTCTACCTGTAGGCATCCGTGAGCCAAGATGCCACCTGCCTGTATCCAGGCGACTTGGTGCATTGGTTATGCATGGCTAACGGTGTCCACTAAATGCCACGCAACACCGTAGCTATCTGACGTCAAACAATTGGCAACGAGCGAAACGTGCTACTGAGGATACGCTACAGGAACGTGTTGGTGGGGCTGGTCTAGCTGACGTCTCCTCTCCACTGCTCCTCGCAGCAAATCAAGAGCCACTCGGCGGAGCTGCGGGCCAAGCCCGAGTACCACAAGTTCCTGATCGGGAAGGGCGGCGGGAACATCCGGAAGGTGCGGGACAGCACAGGGGCCCGCATCATCTTCCCCACGGCGGACGACCCCGACCAGGAGCTCATCACCGTGGTCGGCACCGAGGAGGCCGTGAAGGAGGCGCAGAAGGAGCTGGAGGAGCTCATCAAGAGTCTGGTCAGTCTAGAATATGTCTTTAAATGTAATGTTTTAAAAACGCATCGCAGCACTGTCAGATGTTCAACAGATATTTAGTGTCTCAAGTTTATTGTCACATGCTAGATAACAATGTACAACATTACCAGCAGTGAAATTCTTGTGACTCGGGTGGGTCAACTTTGCTATATAATATAAATACTAATGAAAAAAGAGGCAATATAAACAGAAAATAAGAATTTATATCCAACTCATATCCAACACTCATTGTTTTGTTTATTTCCTTGCTGTATTGTTTTCTTTTTGGTTCATAGTTTGTATTGTATGCAGACAAAACATTTCATAATTGTACTATGACTCAAAGGACACTGCAGCTCGCCTCCCGGAGTTGTCTGTTCATTCTTCCTTGTTGCCTAGACCTATGCCTTCATTGAACAAATGTGTTTACGCAAGTCTGAACCAACAACCAAAAACGGCCGACATGTTTTTGGCACTGGAGACGTAAAACCTTTCCGCTAAAAAGAAAGAAAGAAGCGCACTAAAATGATCCTCCTCCTTGACCTGGTTCCTTATTACCCAACAATTCAAACTGCTCGAAGCAGCCTGCGGTGTGCGTGTGTGTGTGACGGTGTGTGTGTGCGCCTCCGCCCAGGACAACATCGTGGAGGACACCATGAGCGTGGATCCCAAGCACCACCGCTACTTCGTGGCCCGCCGCGGCCAGGTGCTGCGCGACATCGCCGACGAGTACGGCGGCGTGATGGTCAGCTTCCCCCGCACGGGCTCCCAGAGCGACAAGGTCACGCTCAAGGGCGCCAAAGACTGCGTGGACGCGGCGAAGAAACGCATGCAGGAGATCATCGAGGACCTGGTGAGTGGGCCGGTGACGGCGGAGGTGGCTCCCGCCGATGGTCATCAATCATTTTTATGTAGCGCTTTTTCAAGGCGCCGTCACATCAGGAGTGTGGGTCAAGTCTTGGGGATCTTCGGTAACCACGGGGACCTGGTTTAATCTCTCCTCAGACTCTCATACAAGATGATGCGTCATTTATTAATACCAGATGGGACATTAGGGTGCCGTGGTAGAAGGTACACGGCCGTAGTGGGGAATTAACGAGATGAATACAAATAGGAACTTTTTGAGATGGTTTGAGAAGGTTTTGACCTTCTCTGCGTGGTGGTTTCCAGGACGCCCAGGTGACCATCGAGTGCGTCATCACGCAGAAGTTCCACCGATCCATCATGGGGCCCAAGGGCTCCCGCATCCAGCAGATCACCAAAGACCACAACGTGCAAATCAAGTTCCCTGACCGTGAGGACCCCAATGGTGAGTATTGGACTTCAGCATCTCTTGAGAAATAATTACAAAAACTTCAGAAGTGGTGTGTGTGTTCGGGGGGGGGGGGGGGTGGGGGGGGGGGGGGGGGGGGGGGGGGCTTGGGCTCCTTAATGTTGAGCTGGAACGCTGAGATGTGTTGGTAGATGTTTAGGTACACATATGATCATGTCTGAGTGTTTTACATGCAGTGAGACATGGCCCCAGTGTGTCTGTTGTTTATGTGTAATCATCAGAAAGATCTTTATTGCCAAGTAGGTTTGCACATACAAGGATTTTGACTTGGTAGGTGTTTACAGTAGACTATGGACAATAACATCAGTCAACACAGTGTAAGGTGGCAGGACCCAATATGAAATTGAAGAAATCTACATAGTGTAGTAGTGCATGAATGTGCAATTGGTTATCTAGGGTAGGATGTGCGTTAATGTAACTCAAAATGTCCAGTGTGTCAGTGTAAGAGACGGTGTCAGTGGGTCCGGGTCTGGTTGTTAAGGCCAGCTGCAGTGGGGAAGAAATTGTTCTTGTGGCATGAGGTGTTGGTCCTGATGGACCGCAGCCTCCTGCCAGAGGTGAGTGTTTCAAAAAGTTTGTGTGAGCGGTTGGCCACAATCTTTGCTGCCCGCCTCAGGGGGACGGCAGATTGCAGCCGATCAGCTTCTCTCCGCAGAGCAAATGATTCGCTGCAGTCTGCCCTTGTCCTTGGCAGCAGCGTGCCAGATGGTGATGGAGGAGGTAAGAATGGCCTCAATGATGGCAGTGTAGTTGAACTTCTTCAGCTGTCGCAGGTAGTACATCTGCTGTTGTGCTTTTTTGACGAGGGCGCTAATGTTCTGGGTGATGATAGAGCCCAGGAATTGGAAAGACTCCACAGCATTGACTGGGGAATCACACAGGGTGATGGGGGGGCAGGAGGAAAGAACACAGCCTTGTGGGGAACTGGCGCTGATGGTCTGAGGGGCAGAAACGTGCTTCACGCGCTGCTTCCCGTCACAGGAAGTCTGTGATCGACCTGCAGGTAGTCGGGCACATGGAGCTGCGAGAGCTTGTCCTGCAGCATAGCCGGGATGATGGTGTTGAAGGCCGAGCTGAAATCCACAAACGGGGTCCTGGCATAGGTCGCTGAGGAGTCCAGGTGCTGGAGGATTAAATGAAGGGCCATATTGACGCCGTCATCTACAGAGCTGTTGGCTCTGTAGGCGAACTGCAGGAGTCCAGGAGTGGGTCGGTGATGGCTTTGAGGTGGGACAGGACAAGGTGCTCAAAAGACTTCATAACCACTGATGTCAGGGTGACGGGTCTGTAGGCAAGTCTTGTGGTCCTTAGTTTTTTGGGGATGATGGTGGAGGTTTTAAAGCAGGCTGCTACATGGCATGTCTCAGTGAGGTGTTAAAGATGTCTGAACACCGGAGCTGATCAGCACAGTGCCTTAAAGTGGAGAGAGAGAGTCTGACTCTGCTGCTTTGCAGCGGTTCTGCCTCTTGAACAGTCTGAGGTCTCCCTCCAGAAGACACTTGGTCGTCGGTGCCGGAGAGGGATGGAGCCTCTGGGATTGACAGGTGTGAAGAGGCCCGGGGCCCTGCTGAGTTGGGGGGATGGCGTCAGGACTGTCCCAATGTCTTTCAAATCGACAGTGGAACTTCAAGTCGTTAGTGTAATGGAAGGCTTTAGGTTTTTAATTGGTAATCTGTCTGAGCCCCTTCCATACAGAAGCAGTCGCTGGCCTGAGAACTGTTGTTGGAGTTTCTCAGAGTAGTCGTTTAGCTTCTCGCACCACCTTGCTAAACCTGTACTTGGCCTCTTTAAACCTGTCCTTGTCCCTACTCCTGAATGCCTCTTCCTTTTGCAACTGTAGCTATGAACCAGGGTTTGTCATTGTTGTAACTTGCCCTGGTGTATGTTGGGATATAGCTGTCTTCACAGAAGCTGATGTATGTCACAGCCTGTGTGTCTCATCCAGACTGTTGGTAGCAGTCCTGAAAACATCCAAGTCCGTGCAGTCCAAGCATGCCCGAAGGTCTGCCTTGGCTTCACTGGTCCACCACTTGGATGTCCTCACAACAGGCTTGGAGTTTTAACTTCTGCCTGTATGCGGGAATCGGGTGGACCTTGACGTGGTCAGTGACCCAATGCAGCGCAGGGGATGGCGTGATGGGCACCACTGATTGTACTGCCCGACCAGAGAGAGGGGTATTCTGGATCTGTCTGTATTTGAGAGTTCATGGCTGAGGTTGCCTTTGTTAAAGTCACCAAGGACAATATCGTTTGTCCGCTCCACACACCGCGTGATCGCCGAGCATGCGCTGGGCTTCTTGCATGTTAGCCCGCGGTGGAATGTAAACACCGACAAGAATGGATGAAGCGAACTCACACGGGGAGTAGAAGGGCTTACAGTTCATGAGGAAAGATTCCAGATCAGGAGAACAGTGCTGTAGGATCACTGTCACATCATTACACCAACCGCTGTTGTTGGTGTAAAAACATACCTCCACTCTATTGATTTGCCAGAGAGGTCGGTCTTGATCAGCTCTGAAGAGTGTAAAGCCTGCCAGCTGCCATTGGTGAGTCCGGTATCAAACCACACAGCCACGTCTCTTAAGCACAAAACGGAGGCTGAAAAAGTCTGTTTTTCCCCACCAGTAGCTGAAGTTCATCCAGTTTATTGCTCAGTGAACGCACACTGGAGTGAAATATTCCAGGTAGGGCTGTGCGAAGGCTGCGCCTGCGTAGACGAACAAGCACACCGGTCCTTTTCCCCTCCGGCAGTTCACTGCATGACACAAACGTGCGCACACCTTTGACCAAACTGGTCCATAATACCACGGACAGTGCGAGAAAAGTCAGAAATTAATCCGCTGGAGTCGTTCCCTTGATGTCCATGAGTTCATTTCTGCTGAAAGAGCTCAAGAGAACCGTAACAGAAAACTGAATTAACAACGAAAACGAGACCAAACAAAGCACACCGAAAACAGAGGCAGCAGTCAACGGCGCCATCTTGTTGTCTGGGTCATGTTACATGGTGTTGTAGAATGTACTGCAGAATACAATAAGGTCATACAACTTTATCAGGTTAGGTCTTCTAGCTGTGGGGTGGTGGTGGTGTTGTGATCATTACTCACCCAGGGGGCTTGGTTTCTCCTCAGCTCCTCCTCCTGCCGAGGCGGTGATCCAGGAGAACGGGGAGACCAACGAGGAGGTGAAGGAGCCCGTGGACCCCGCCGCGCCCAAGAAGTGTGACGTCATCGTGATCTCCGGCCGCAAGGAGCGCTGCGAGGCCGCCGTGGAGGCGCTGAAGGTCAGGGGTCACCTGAAGCGCGCTCGTGACAGCAGTCTTTACCGTGATGACTGTCTCCAAGCTGGGGTTGGGAGAGGGGAGGTCGACGGGTTGAACAGTACACAGGAGGTGTCGTTTGTGCATGCAGTATTTCTGTCAAGATTACAACAAAGAGGAGAAATCTTCAGCACTTCGATTCCTACCTATTTTCTGAAATGTTCCTATGTTTTAGTCATTACCATGGCAATACCACTGCTTTTAAAAGTGACTCATGCTCGTCCTTTGTAATCCCAAATCAAATTGACTGCCCACTTTCAACTCAATTCATGCAATGTGGTTTGTACCATGGCACCCCTAATTATCGGGTTGCCGTGGAGATTCACATTGTGAGGAATTTCGTGTGTTTGGTAGCAATATTTTTTTTCAAAGGCTAATCTTGTGTCTCGCAGGCCTTGGTCCCCGTGACCACCGAGGTGGAAGTGCCTTTTGAACTTCACCGTTACATCATCGGACAGAAGGGGAGCGGAATCCGCAAGATGATGGATGAGTTTGAGGTTTGTCCTCAAACGGTTGTCTCGAGACTACTGTGGGCCCACTGCAGGGCTTTGTCGTCAGACTGTAGCTGTGTGTGTGGGTGGAGCTGAGCGTCTGTTACTTTCTGCCTCCAGGTGAACATTCAAGTGCCTTCTCCGGAGTTGCAGTGTGACATCATCTCCATCACGGGCCTGGCCAATCACCTGGACCGAGCCCGGGAGGGCCTCCTGGACCGCGTCAAGGAGCTGCAGGCGGAGCAGGAGGACCGGGTGAGTGCAACACCCCCTGCTGGCGGGGGGTGTGAATTACTGAGTCTTCCCACCCAAGCACTGGGTGCCAGAAATGGGGAGCTCTAATGGAGCTTTTGTTTCCTTGATGATTACTCTATTGTACCTAGCCAAGCGGAATAGTTTATCTTCCACTGAGTCCTGATGAATTATGGGCTTTTGATATTGAGCTTGACATTATTGTTCTTGTAATGGGAGTTGACTTAAGTGTGTGTTTGGTGTGTGTGTGTGTGTAGGCTCTCAGAAGCTTCAAGCTGACCATCACTGTGGATCCAAAGTATCACCCTAAGATCATCGGCCGTAAGGGGGCCGTCATCACCACCATCCGCACTGAGCATGAAGTCAACATCCAGTTCCCCGAGAAGAACGACGAGAACCTGGTACTGCCCTTCTTTAGCCTTATCGTAGCATAGCTTTGTTTATATGACATACAGAGAGAAGTACTTTAATGATCCCTGAGGGAAATTGCATTTGTTACAATACTCCGGTAATGGAAAAGAAAACACAGTGAAGAACAGTATAGTACAGTGTAAATATAAATATATAATGTAAACGTATGTAACAATATACATACGTCTAGGCATACACTATATAAAGTCAATAGCATACACAAAGAGATGGCATGTAAGGTAAGCAGAGTTTGTGAATGACCAGTTATGAAGTGACTGATGTTTATATAGGACAAAGGAAGCTAGGCCTTGGCTTGGCATTAATTGTAGTGTAGGACTTGGCATAGTTTTCATTTGTTTCTAGCTTTATTTGTGGGGCGGCAGTAGCTCAGTGGGTAGAGCGGGTGGACAGAGCGGGTCGTCCACTAACCGTAGGGTCGGCGGTTCGATCTCTGTGATCCCCCCCCTCCTCCCAACTGTCCACATGTCGAACCCCACAAATGTACTGATTGTAAGTCGCTTTGGATAAAAGCGTCTGCTAAATACCCCCTTTACCTTTATTTGCATGGTGTAGGGGCTTCGCATGGCTTTAACCTATGCTATACAAATAAGTTTTATTTGCATAGGGTGTAGCGTAGCTTCATATGTACATAAAGCATCGTGCTAAATATTGCTTTATTTATAGCATGGTGGGTAACTTGCCCTTATTTGTATAGCTTGAGACTCTGTTGTCTAATATAGTATAATATATATATTTCTAATATAGATAAAATCTGCTTGGTATAGCTTTATTTCTATAGCATATTTTAGCGCATTCTTATCCCTATGCATGTATCTTTGTGAAACTGATCATGTTTAAATATTAAACTGATCATATTCAAAGTCCATTTAATAGTTCAGTGTATTTCATGCACATTTCCATGCTGGTGTTTCTGGAGTGAGGAGAAATGTATTCTGCAGAGGTTGTGACCTGCACGTGTGTGTGTTCAGGACCAGATCAGCATCATGGGCTATGAGCAGAACGCCATGGCGGCTCGTGATGCCATCCAGGCGATCGTCGACGAGCTGGAGGAGATGATCTCGGAGGAGATCACACTGGACAGCCGCGTCCATGCGCGCATCATCGGGGGCCGTGGGAAAGGCATCCGCAAGATCATGGACGAATTCAAGGTGAGGGAGGCGGAAGAGGCGGCGCTGAAAGACCTGCGTGTCGTGGTCTGATGTTCCATGTCCTGACACCTTGTGCTGCACCCAGGTGGACCTGAAGTTCCCTCAGAGCGGCGCCGCAGACCCCAACCTGGTCACGGTGACGGGACGCCCGGAGCTGGTGGACGAAGCCATCGACCACCTGCTGAACCTGGAGGAGGAATACGTACGTCCTCGGCGCTCTGCCCAGTCTGTGGAGCACCCCGTTTGGGTCGCTTCACAAAACTATTTTCACAAAACTATTTTGCACTAATCACGAGTGACAACAAGTGGTCTGGAATTTGGCCCTCTGCAATTACACCTTGACAAAATACCATATCAGAGTATTTGTAATGATGCTTAATGGAGGATCTAGCCCAGCCCTGTGTTCGCAGCAGCGTATGGTTGCTAATGATCTGCTGTCCCCTGTCTTCCAGCTGGGGGATGTCGCAGAGAACGAGGAGAAGATGACATACATGCGGTCCTCCGGTGGTGGCAGTGCGGCCTCGGGCGACGAGCCGCGCGGCCCCTCCAAGGGCTTCGTGGTGCGAGAGGCCCCCTGGACCACCAGCAGTGAGAAGGTCCGTCTAGCTAGATCACTAGCATGAGCTTACATAATGGTGGATCACTAGCGTGAGCTAACATAATATTGGCCAAGTAGTGTGAGCTAACATAATATTGGCCAAGTAGTGTGAGCTAACATAATATTGGCCAAGTAGTGTGAGCTAACATAATATTGGCCAAGTAGTGTGAGCTAACATAATAATGGCTAACTAGCATTTAGCTACTATCCTAACTTGTATCTGCTCACTTACACATGTGATGTCGCCTGGGGTCAAATATTGACGTAATTCTGTGACAAATTTTTTTTTTTTACCAAGCATTTTTAATGACACAACAAATGTTCATGACATTTATAGTTGCATTGTAAGAACAAACCTCAAAGAAACTCAAACGGGGTTCTCATGGGACTGACAGCCTAGTTAATTGAAAATACACATCTTTACAACAGTTCAAATGCAAACCAACATGACACTGTTTCAATTGGAGATGGGAAGGGCGCAAGGATCATTGGTTTGTTTAACTGAACTAGCAATGAAGTAAAGGTTATATATTTTGTGATATTGTTGGGATTCTTTTTTATTTAGTTTTTTTGTCATGTTGACTCTCCGCTCTACACCTAGTGCTTAAATGGTGTACCCAACTGACCCCTTCCTCCTCCACTTCCTGTCTCCAGGCTCCCGACATGAGCAGCTCTGAGGACTTCCCCAGCTTCGGAGCGCCCGTGGCAGCCAAGGCCTCTCCATGGGGACCCAAGCGCTTCTAAGACGCCCGCTCTCGAAGGAACCATAAAGTCCAGTCCCCTGACCTCTGACCTCCCTCTCTATCGTCATGGTGACCTGGACTGACCGCTGACCCCAGACGACCCTCTTCAGTCCATCCCCACCCGGTCCGAAGTGCTTTTCCATAAGCTGCAATGACTCTCCGCTCCGTGTGTAATACTGTCCACTGTCCGTAGGAAGCCATGGCTTAGTCTGTAAACAATCAGCCAATCACTACTTTTATCAGTTTCTAGACCGTGCATTTCATTGTGGTTTCAAAAGTCGTTATACCAAATTTTTAAGATGAGGACAACTTGGGGAAATGACAAACAAAAAAATGACCGTGAAGTGATTCCCGAGCTGTCGTTCTTAGTTGCCTTTGCAGGGAGGGGCGGCGATGTATTTCAACGTGGGCCCGTGGGCCCCGCCCCCTCCTGCCAATCCCAATGTAGCCGAGTGAATCGTGTCGTTAGCCACCAAGCACATCTCCTCCTGGTCGTTGAGCCATCCGTCTGCTGGTGGTCGGCGTGGTGGAGCAGGGACACGCGCGTGTGCCGCCTTATCACAATGCTCAACGTTGACTTTACTTTCCGACCCGCGGGCCTCGTTCCGTTGCGACCGCGGTGGAACGGCACACATCTTCATACTGCCAGATATCCGAGACTCCAATCGGACCTCAACTGTAATGAGACCGCACGTCGACAGAACAAACTCAACCCTCTCCCACCACCACACACACCCACCCCAGTCCCCACGCACTATCATGCGTTTTTGTATTTTGCTGAAACATTCAAAATGGTGTCCGTTTACTTTTTAAAAAAAACTATCTGATCATGTCTGTGAGCTAAGTGTAGACCCCCCCCCTCCCCCCCCCCTCCACACATGTACCCTTTCCCCTGTGCCAACGATGTTCCTGTGTGATCTGTGTCTCCACAACCTTGGTATTGGGTCAGTGTCCAGTCCGTTTGTCTTCCATCTGCTATGCAGTGTAGTTTGAACATAGCGATGGCCCTCTCCCCGTTAGCCTTATCGCTACAACGATCCAGACAGGACGGAGCGCGGACTAGAGGGGGGGGGAGGGGTCACTTTGAAGGCGCACCCTGAAATGTCCGCATAACGTTCTCGTTTGTACGAGCGCTCGGAAACGTCGGGGGCCTCCCCTGGTTCCGATGGCGCTGTCGTTCTGAAAGGATGAGATGTGACTGTGAGCTGCTATTTCAAGTATTAACAGCCACCCCATTTTGGCTTCTATCATTCTAGCCCTGAATGAAAGATTATGCAAATAAAAAGTGAACGATTTATGGACGACACTGGAAATTAAATTGTCCAAAAAAATACAATAAAAATTGAAAATCCTTCTTGTGCCGGCTTAACTTTTGTGGTTTGTTATTAGGTCTCTGATCCGACTTGAATATTGGCAAATCTTTGTTTTATGAATTGAATATGCTAGTTGTATGTAAGTTGGTTAGATATTTTAGTCATTCAGCTTTTCTGCTAGGTTAAGTACAACCCAGGTTAAGTGGTCACATATAGAAATCGTCAAACACTTTATTTCCTCCAAACAAAGAATCAATGTTTTTTTTTCCGTAAGTTCAGCTGGTTTAGTGATGGTTGATGTTGAAGGGACCACTAGGTATGCCTTTATTTAAACCTACCCTGTAGGGATATCACAAGGAGTGTCGAAGATTTCAGTACCCAGTAGTCTGATCTATCCATTATTCATTCAACTGGAAGCTGTCTGCATTGAATATTTAACCTTTAACTTTGGCTAAAATGATCAAGGTCAAGTATATCAATAGCAGCTGTTTATTCTGGCGATATCAGCCAATGACCTGTAATATTAAACCCGGCCTCCCATATGACGTCATGGCTGATCGCCTTCAGCTGCGCGTGCACACTCAACGGTGGGAAGCGACGAGACGTCAGCACTGAGAAGTAAGGAAACTAATTGATATAATATTCGCATAAATACAAGAACATTTCATTATTAATTTCGATTTGGTCGACACAAAATACTTACATACTTACGACACATACTCGGTGAGTATGTAGAAGTTAAGCAGAGTAGAACCATGTTTATGCCATAAATTAAACGGGACCCACTGTAGGCTAACTAGGCAAATGTTTGTTCAAGAAATGACTTAAAAACTAAATTATACGACAAATCCAATTTTAGTAAATAACGACTGATTGTGTGTGTATTTTCTGTCTCAGACTGACATGCTCCATGTTCCAGACTTCGTAACCGTAGTTGTTCGTCGTAACGCTTAGCGGCCTTCTGCGAACTTCGGTAACCATGACAACACCGCGCCTCATCTCCAGTATCGACGCAGCCCCACAGGAACCACCTGGTTAGGGATGCTTGGGTGTTGTGACGCTGGTCTTTAATGTTAGTTCAATCCAGGCGTACAACTATTGTCACATCTCACCTAAAATCAGTTATACAGCTCATTCAAATCTCATTGAAATCAGTAATACAAAAGTCGTGTTTTCTACATCTCTGGTCTTTCTCCTCCAGGTGGTTGATGGATGGATAATTAAGTGATGGGGAAATACCCGAATCACTTGGAAGTCGGGCTTACAACTGGTGTCTGTTAACCAAGGAACCCTGATGTACAAAGGACACACATACTGTATGTGCGTATTTGCCTTAATGTGCTGATCTCTTTCTTAGGGCTAATGTATTGCAGAGTTAATGTTGTGTTGTGTTTGCTTCCAAATAAACGCTACACAAATAAATGCTTCTATACTTCTGATGACATTGTTGTTCGACTCATCCTTTGCTGGATTCCTTGGCTCTGAGATGTGAATGTGTGCTTTCCCCGTAAGAAGGTTATGCAATCATGCATCTAACTGGTGCCAGGTGAGGTCATGGTAGAATGACCTCACCTGGGACCAATTTGAACCAATTAGAAGCATTCATTTAATGTGGTTTAGTTTAATTGCGCTTAATGTTTGCTGTATATTTACATGCAAACCTTGGTTTAATGAGGTGGGCTACACAGATATAATCCATTGATTTGTCTAGTGTCCATCAATTTGTGTGTGTATATATAGTGTGAATTAATTAATTAGTCATGAATGCCCATATTTGTTACTGCCATTGAAGTGCATTGAGGACCAAATGTACTTGAGATGATTAAACCGTATGTATCTTTCCTTTTTGTAGTACCCCATTGAAGTGCTCCAGGTTTGTGAGGCGCTCGCACCAAGCTTTAACCGAGGTAACGTAAACCCCTTGCGGGAGCTTTGAGGCATAATCATGACACAATTAAGATAATTTCCCAACCACTGCTGTTGGGGAGAAAAGCAATTTCCCCAGCCTCTAATCGGGGCTGGCTGTCAGATTAAGATAGAGGGGTGATTTGGGGGAAATTGTCTTGACGGAAGTGTTTGGAGAGCACTCCGGGTGGCCTCAGGTATGACACTATCTGCCCGGGAGGGGGAAAAACGTTTTATTTTTATTTTATTTTTTATTTCAGCAATTGAAAAGCACACTTTTTGTGGATATGTCTCTGGGCTGTTGTAATCTTAGTCGCTGCTTTTTCTGTCATCTACTTATGTATCTTGTATTTTTATTTCGTATTCTCCCCTCCTCGAGTCCGTGTAAATAAGGAAATGGTCTGAATTCCGCAAAAAAAAAAAAAGTTTAATCAAGTCCTGTTCAGCTTGCCATCTAAATTGAATTTTAACTGATGTCATGACTTTAATCAAAACAAAGCGCTTATTCCCGCTTAAACTGTAAGTCTGTCCAGCAGTACTTTTATTAACTCAAGTTGACTGGGAAACATTCCATCAGGCTGCTACCCAACATTCTGTTATGGGAGACGTTTGTCATATTTGATATTGATAGTGAAATTCTCCTATGTACTTGTATTTTTGCAAACTTGCCCTACTTCATATACTAATCAGTATGTATGTAAATGTGTAATGTATTAGAATTCTACATTTAACCAATAACACACGATACGTTGCACACAAGAGACACACGAGACACGAATCAGTCGATTGTCAAGGTGGCCATAGTCCATTTCTCTGCCACTAGATGGCGTTAGTAGACTTATCAGAGTTTGTTATACTCGGGTCTATGGCACTATTGAGACATTGTATAGTATGTCTAAATATTTTAAATACAATAAAAGTTATATAACCTTCCAATCAGTAGTATGTGCTGTACATCATTTTTTATAATCTAAAGTTGAATATATTTTATATAGCACTTTAAAGTGAGACCCTATCATGAACAAGTTATAGGTCTAATATATATGAACGTGATATTACAATAAATTAATAATTTCAGGAATCAATCAAATATTTGATTTTAGTATAATCAAATATTTGACCTTTCCCAACCGTCTATTATCTACTGATCATCTGAGACCAGACCTCAGATGAATCCCTCTATTTTAGGATTATTTTCTTTGTGTGTGCGTGTGCGTGTGTGTGTGTGTGTGTGTGTGTGTGTGTGTGTGTGTGTGTGTGTGTGTGTGTGTGTGTGTGTGTGTGTGTGCGTGTGTCCTACCCAGGTGGAGGTGACCTGCAGACTAACAGTACTTCCGAGCTCCTCCCCTCTCCGAGCATCAAGGGGGCGGTCCTTAAAAGTATGTGGGCGGGGCTTATCCTTGGGGGGGGGGGGAATATATTACATTACTGTTAGATTCATTTATCTATGTATCTATCAGACAGACAGACAGACAGACAGACAGACAGACAGACAGACAGACAGACAGACAGACAGACAGCAGAGAGACAGACAGACAGACAGACAGGCAGACAGTACCTGGCCTGGCAGCTCCGCTTCCTGGCCCAGGATGTGGTCCAGGTCCTGGTCCAGGTTCTGGTCCAGGTCTGAGTAGGTGTCCAGGTGTCGGAGGTCCAGCATGGACTGCACCCCCAGCAGGCGGTCCGCGGCCTCGCCCCCCCGGGACCAGCGGCGCCGGGGCGTGCGAGGGCCCCCCTGCGGGAGAGGGAGAGAGCGGTTGCCGTGGTAACGCAGGCAGGAAGTGACGTAGAACCGTGTTTACTGTAAACGTGTCTCACGAGGGTTCGGAGGGCAGCTCCGCCGACTCACCTTCCTGCTGTCTGGAGACTTCTGAGAGGCCTTCTGCTGGTGGGTCACTACGCACACACACACACACACACACACACACACGCACACACACGCACACGCACGCACACGCACGCGCACGCACACGCACACGCACGCGCACGCACACGCACACGCACACACACGCACACGCGCACGCACGCACGTACACGCACACACAGACGCACACGCACACGCACACGCACACGCGCACACGCACACGCACACGCACACGCGCACGCACGCACGCACGCACGCACGCACACGCACACGCACACACAGACGCACACACGCACACACACACACACATTAGATTGTTGTACTCTGTACTCTAGTGCTCTGTAAGAGTTCACAGGGCGGGGACAATATATAGAGGGGAGGGGTCTATGGACAGGTATATCATGTGGTCCATACTGTCACCATGGAAACAGACCTGTGATCTCAACCTGTTGTCCCGACGACGGAAGCCCCTCCTCATCCTCCTCTTCCTCCTTGTCGCTGTCAGACGACATGTTGACGATGGGGGAGGGGCCATGGACCTCACTCCTACACGCACACACGCACACGCACACGCACACACACACACACACACACACGCACACAGCAACAGGTGATAAAACAACAATATTTAGAGTGTGAGTGTGTGTTTGTGAGAGTGTGCGTGCGTGCGTGCGTGCGTGCGTGCGTGCGTGCGTGTGTGTGTGCGCGCGTGCGTGCGTGTGTGTTACCTGGGGTTGTGCTTAGGTGTCTTGTTCTGAGGTCGAAGGTCAGCCAGACGCTGCAGCATGCTGATGGTCAAG
>OMKI01057390.1:13379-37351 GCA_900302315.1 Phycis blennoides | reverse complement strand
GGGGGGCGGGGGGGGGGGGGGGGGGGGGGGGGGGGGGGGGGGGGGGGGGGGGGGGGGGGGGGGGGGGGGGGGGGGGGGGGGGGGGGGGGGGGGGGGGGGGGGGGGGGGGGGGGGGGGGGGGGGGGGGGGGGGGGGGGGGTTGTGTGTATTACCAAAAATTAATAGGAGCATATATTGTATTATACACCCCAAAAATTAACAGGAGCATATACATTACAATGAATTCTGCATTGTACAACAATAGATGTTTATTTACAAGTACAGCCTTAGTCTTAGAAGAACATTAAAGAGGAGGGCTGGGTGAATGTCAAAGGTGCAGGGGATTAGGAGTAGAGGCAAAGACTACAGTAAGAAAGAGTACAAAGCATCTGTCGTACACAAGAGGTGACAACAAACCTCCCAACACGTTCCGACCTGTCTGTGGCTCTAATCTGATCTCTAGCTGTTGTTTTTAAACATCTCAATCTCAGCACTCAAAACTGTCAGGCAAGAACACTCCCCGCATTCATTTGTTTTGTCTCCATGCCAACATGAAACGAGCAGGTTAAAACAATGTGGAATGCAGCCACGCAGACCCAGTGCGCTACTGTTTCAGCGCTGTTGCGTCTGTCGTTTAAAAGCCCTTTAAACTGTGGAAATGCATTGTTGGTTTACTGTGTCCCTCCCCCTCCCACCCCTGTCTCAATACAATGTGCTCTTCATAACAATCAACCCTTGACCGTTCCAGTTATCAGTGATTACATGCAGATGGGCAACCTGGTGGCAACCCAGGGTACTTAATATCAATGCACGCCTATGCGCGCATGCTGAGCCCTCCACCTGGTTCCCCTGCCTAAACTGGGTTTCCCTCTGCACGGGGGTGGCTGAACCCGGAGCGATAGGCTAGGGTAGTATACTAGGCTGCGGTACCACATCAGTCCTCCTAGCCTCTTCTCTGCGCCGGTGTGTTCTGTACCGTGTGCTAATGGGAAGGATCTGGAGTGGCGGACTCGCACAATAACACGGCCGTCTGAGCGGAGGCTTGGTGGCGGTGGAGCCACGCGACTCCTCTCTGCCACGACGGCCCTTTAGTGCTTCCTGTCACGCAGAGCGTGGGGCTTTCAGTTCACCTTTAAGGGTCTAGACAGTGGGTTTGCTGCTCCACTGGTTCTCCTTGGGTTGGGGCCAAACCTTCCTCTCTGGGGCCAGATAAGAGTCTTATCTTCTGGTGTTGGAGGGGCTGGGAACCAGAGAGGGTGTCAGTCGGGTGACGGGGTGGTGTGGGCGCCCGAGCAGGGGTGAAGAGGCTGGCGTTGAGAGGACAGTGTGGGTGCAGAGTGGGTGTCTGTCAGGGGTGTCAGCTCGGTGGTTGGGACTCGTCCTAATGAATATTTGCCTATATGGTTAATAAGTCATCTGTAGTCTATAAGGTGGTTTCTGTGCCATTTTGTGGGCTCTCAGGCTGAATTTGTTTCCCTGGCAGTCTCCATGTCTGGCGCAGGGATGGAGAGAGAGTTTAAAGGAGAACCGAACCACAACATAACTTGATAGATTGGTTTGCATTAGGTGACTCCCTCTCTCGGTCCAACATATGCTACTGCATGCATCCTTTCTGATTGGCTGATCATGTTACCCAGCTGATTAAGAGCTGATGAGACACACCTGTCCTCTGCTTATTGTAACTGAATTGAAGCATTTAGAGGGGAGCCGGCAGCCCTGAAGCCCCAGAATGAAAAAAGCCTGAAAGCATTTTTAAAGGCTGGGGGTTAGGGTGTTTAGTCCCCCTTCTAAGGGGGCAGTGTGTGGAGCAGGGGTTTCAGAGTGTAGTTACGCTGATGGTTACTGCCCAACAGCAGGGGACAGGCAGCGCGTACAGTAACAAACACCGAGCACAGACATTGCAATAATCACACACACAACTCCATATGTTCTATTCATTCCTCAATACTTAATATCTGTGACTCTGTGGTGCAATTTACAATCGATGAGTGCATTCACACATGACCAACTTTTTCTTATGACTCAAAGCTTTTTTTTTATGATCACTTCATGCAGTTGAAAAGGGTGTTTTTTTCTTAAATAGTTTTGTGTATTTCTTATTCAATAGGGTGTTGGAATAGACTAATTGATTCATTTCTGTTATGCTATTTGGTATTCAGTTTAGTAGAAGCTCTGAGGACCTGAGGACAAATGGAGATGGGAAGTGAAGGAGATGGAAACAAACGTGAAAAACTTCTTGAAAAGTTCTTTGCCTGACAAATGATGAAAGACAACAGTGGTCAATGCGAGCTTTTCTAATGTGTTTTGTATTATCTTTTTGAGAATAACAGTTATGAAGGAGGAGATTGAGGGCAGCCATTGAGCTACAGCCAACAGTCATGCCATTCTTCCCCAACAATGCGAGGCCCGACGCAATGAATATTCAGCCATTCACTGCTTTGTGCACGTTCGCTCCCTCAAATTGTCTGTTCGTAGAAGTCCAAGGTCCATCAAGTAAAAATCAATTCATGAATTGGGCGGCGGCCCTTGTTTGAAGTCCTTTGTGGCTGTATTCCCCGGCCAGGTAACACAAGAATGCAGCTTTTATTCTCAGCATAGTTGATCCACAATATTGGCAACTGGTCCTAATTCGTGTCTATGCAAGGTAACTCTCCAGCTTCAAGTTATTCAGGATCCTTTCTATGGGCCCTGAATGGGCGACTTGTGTTGTGTGTTGAAAAGGATTCAATAGATGTGGATGGTTTATTCAAGGCGAAGCTTTAGGACTGTAGAAAGAGGAGCAGGCCGCTATTATCCGTGAAGGACATCCTATTCCTTGTGTCACAATACTATGAAAAATAAATAGTATTTATAAATGTAGCTTTGTGTCGGGGACTTTGTCTTGTATTTTAAGAGATAGGTTTCATTAAAAAAGCCTTTGGTGGTTCTTATATAACCCTGGGCTGTGACTGAAGTGCGTGGGCTGGATCAATAACCGTATTGGTATCACGTTTCAAACCCACACCAGAGGCTACATGTCTCGAGACAAAAGGCAAAATCAAGAAATTATGAGCAACCTTTTTAGATGAGCGCCTTTTGTTTTCAAGAAGCAAAATGACTGCAGAGAACAGAGCGTTCGAAGTCCTTTGAAAAGCTATTTGAATGGTCCTCTCTTAAAACCGCTCAATTGCAAAGTTTTTTTTATTGAAGCATGAAGGAAATATTGCATTGATTTCACAATAAAACAGACAGAAATACCCTCTTGTAAGTTGATACAGGCTTCAGTGGCGAGGCTCTATATATGAATTCCTTGGTAGTATTTCTGTTGTTCTGGTATATTCTCAGTGAGTATGCTGTTTTTCTGGCTGGTTTGACAGTTGATGGCAGGAGATGTCAAACCTTGTCTTGGATTAGGGGCAGCTCCAGACAGACATATGTCCTTCCCACTTTTGTATTGGTTGTTTTTTTTTTATCTGGGTGAAATATAATTTTTATCTCACTTCATTCAGAGTGACAGTTGGTGGAAATCGCGAGACACTGAGGGATATTCAGGACTTTCTGCAGCTGCCTGGAGTTTTCATCTTCTCTTCATCTCGTCTATTTCACTCGCCTCACAAGCCTATTTCTCCAGTATGCCCGCAGTTTTTTTTTTTCTCCCTCCTTTCTTTACTTTTCTATGACCTTGTTGCTTAAATTGCTCAGCTTGTGTTATTCACTGGCTGAGGTTTACAGAGAATAATATTTCACCGCAGGATTTCCCACATGCTTAGGTGCCCAATAACTTGTGACCGCACTGGCAGACGGTTCTCCATCTGTCTCCCAGCTCAGAGCCGAGCGTTGGCAGGATGCTCCGAAAAGGTTCTGCTCCGTTTATGGAACCCATCTAGCATTCTATCTCCCACGTGGAACTCCTGGGTTTCACTGTATCTCTGGATCCACTGCATCGTGCTGTTGGGAAAGTTGAAATAGGAGCAACAGATCAACATCAAGTCAGCACGAATGATCATTGAAATTAAAATCCATTGGAATTATTTGATTTTGTTTAGATTTTATTATCAAAAAGACAGTTGCAGTTGGAGACACGAGGCATGGATACACACAGCCTACATATGTGTCTGAGTCACTTTTATATGCTTTATATACCTTTTTTCTCATACAATTTTATTTCATATTTGAAAAACGTCACGATAGACACAGTAAAACGGCGGTAGCCATGATGCTTGCAAATGACGAACATATTCACGGCAGATTGAAAGATTGAAAAATAGTCCAATTTAATCCCCTTAACACTTTGTGCTCAATTGTGTTCCCACGTGCTAACACTCTCTTGTTTGAGCGTCCAGAGCACAAAAACCTGTCAAAGGAAGTAAAGGAGAGAGAGAGGTGTCAGGGAGAGGTGGTTTTTAGTTTCCTGTCCTCTGTTGCGAAGAGCCTCTCATTGTTCCCTGGATCATTTGTGGAGCCATAATGGCCGTCTAGGAACTCTCTGGCTCCATTGTCTGCTTCAGTACAGGTTGCAACCATTTAGAGGCCTGGGAGGGCTTTAATCTTTCATCATTAGTCCTCCATTTTGGGTAAATGTGCTCATCTTGGCTCATTCCTCTTTTAAACCAAAACTCTTACTCTCCACTTCTTCCCTCATTTTGGAGGCTACTCTCCTCTGGCTTTCATCTGCGGGTGGAGAGGCGGAGGTGGGGGGGGCGGGGCAGCCTCGAGATGGAAGGATAATTGAGTTGATAAACATTCGGGTCGGCTGGGGTCATTGTTACGCCGTGGTGACAGGTACTTGCTCTATTATCACCTCCGGAATATTATCATATTTTTTCGTCATTTGCCGTGAAAGACGGGAAAATTGACCTCGGCGAGGTCTTTGTGCCAAACTGTGTGCGATGGTGCTTCAGGGAATATTCCGGGTCAAGGCACAAAGTGTCAGCGTCGGCGCCGCGGGTAATGCTCTGCGGCGGCGCCGTGTTTCTGAATGGGCCACCGCGCATGCCGGCGTCTCCGCGCGACGTGTCATGTCTTTACGATGGCCATCAGGTCACAGATTAAGCTACTTGACATTCATAGCGACGACAACCGCTCAATGGAGCGACCGGCGTCATCCGCTAATCCCTGTTCTAATGTGTCACCGCCAGTGCAGGACAGAGCCCAGAAGGTACCGCAGGACGTGGGGTGTCCACTGTAGTGTTTGGCCAACGATGCGCTCCTTTGTTTTGCCGTTCCTCTGTTTGGTTTCATCTTCCTTCATCTGGAAAGCTTCGCTCAAAGAGACACCCGTTTGTACGTGTGACTGACACAGACTGAATCCCCCTCCGCTCTCAACACATTTGGTTGGAACATTTAGGAATGAAAATACCGGCGACATTAAATAAAAATAGCCCTTTCTTTCAAAGCCTGTTAGCTCACGTCATCCCTCATCATATTGTGCACCTGCTCAACAAGGAAGGCTGCTTTTATGTATTCGACATAACATTACATTACAGCGTTTTTGTGTGGCCATTCAGTTGTCGAACACAAACCTGTCGAAATTACAAAAATATTAATTTAACGATGAAATATTGGAAATTATTCTTCAAGTTGTCATCTTTGATATTCCAAAGATCTTTTATTGGGTTGTGCTTGATTTTGGATGTGGACTATTGCACTGCTAAATATTCTCTCACCTTTCCTTGTGCACTTGAAGCTGCACTGTTGAAGATGCTGCCCCTCACAGTGAGTTGGCAGAAGACCTTAAGAATTGTTAAACTCGATAACTGGCTATGCATCTGTATGTGAACTAGCGCGGTGCGTCTGGCTGGGGGGCATGAGGCATGGGGGCTTTGGGAGTGACAAGTAGTACGATTCTTATGAACAAAGATAGCATGGGCTGGACAGCATTTTTTTATTTCTAGGATATATCAGTGAGAGGACGGGATTTTATTAATATTATTGAAATCGCTGTAGGTCAGCGCTGACTACAGTTATGTCCAGGTTATGTTATGCTATGAGATAGTTGACATGTTTAACATTGTGTCTTTAAGAGTAGGCCGTAGTAAAGGCTAATGACATGCTACGCTACATGTAGCACAAATAGCATTCTTCAGTACTACCGTTGGTGGTAGTAGTAGTAGTGATAGTGGTTGTGGTAGTAGTAGTAGTAGGCTAGTAGTGGTAGCAGTAGTAGTAATGATAGTGATAGTGGTTGTGGTAGTAGTAGTAGTAGTGATAGTGGTTGTGGTAGTAGTAGTAGTAGTAGTGGTAGCAGTAGTAGTAGTGATAGTGATAGTGGTTGTGGTAGTAGTAGCAGTAGTAGTAGTGATAGTGGTTGTGGTAGTAGTGGTAGCAGTAGTAGTAGTAGTAGTGGTAGCAGTAGTAGTAGTGATAGTGGTAGTAGTGGTAGCAGTAGTAGTAGTAGTGGTAGTAGTAGTAGTAGTAGTGGTAGTAGTAGTAGTAGTAGTAGTAGTGGTAGTAGTAGTAGTAGTGGTAGTGGTAGTAGTAGTAGAGTAGTGGTAGTAGTAGTAGTAGTAGTAGTAGTAGTGGTTAGTAGTAGTAGTAGTGGTAGCAGTAGTAGTAGTGATAGTGGTTGTGGTAGTAGTGGTACCAGTAGTAGTAGTAGTAGTGGTAGCAGTAGTAGTAGTAGTAGTGGTAGCATCACCAATGGTTGCATCAGTCACACAGAGGAGATGAATCCATCCAATCTTCTCCCCAGAAAGGAGTCGTTGTTGGTTTAACACTTACGTTGAAGATTAATAACACAACCCGCCAGAGAGGATGACATGAGTCTAGGGGAAAGGATTGTAAAAAAACCCACTACCCAGTTTCTGAATCAAGCATTCATTGAGGGGGAGGGAGGGGAAAAAGGAAAGAGGAACACTTTGAGTTCCAGGGTCCTAATCTTCAGCTGGGAGCACAGCGTGCTAAGCTCAGGTTTTACTGACGGGTTCCCCACCCGGACAAGCGTGGACAATGTCTCCGTCGTGTCTCGTTTCTGTACGAACACAGCGCCACCGACGGCTGATCACCTCCGTAACCAAACGCACCTGCCCTATCTGCCTTTACATTTGGTGGTGGGGGGGGGGGGACTCTTATTTTCTATTTTTTTTTTTTTTAAAGAGGCTAAACCTCACTTTCATGCTTGTCTTTTATTCACGCTAAGTGCTTATCGAGGCCCAGTTGTACCTCCGTCTTCCCTCCCACAAGCCGGCAGAATGCTTGACGTAAGTACAGCCAGTCTGGTAAATACGGATCTCTCTCCCAGCTGTCACCGCTGCCATATTATGCCCCTGAGGGAACATTCTTTTTTATAATATCATAAGCTGCTTAACGGTGTGCCTCTATTTAAGGCGTACATATTAATAGCTGGAGAAAAAAAAACCCAAATCATATTTCAACTGTTCCCTGCAATCAATGTCTTTTGGGTTTGCTGTTCTACTCACTGGCATAAGAAGGTAATAACTGGAAGAAGGCACTTACACCGGCCCATCTAATCCCTTTGTGCGATAAAGTGTTGGGGATCAGAGGACAAGATTCAGTCCTCCCTATCAGGAGCGGCGGAGTCCATGATGGCTCGGCTCCAACCAGTCACGTGACGTGACCAAAACTTGGCGCTTGCTCGGACAAAGAGTGGTCACATGATACACCTGACATCGGCGGGGTTTTAAATCGGCCCCTGTAATGCGCTTCACTTGTTGGTTGTGGGGATTTCTTCTATGTAAAAAAATCTCATAGACTCTTGGCCTGTTCCAGTTTCCACCGCCTCTGAAAGCGTTGAAGATACAGGGGCCATTGAGAGACACCATTAAATGGGATTTTCTGCAGATGTGTCCATTTTTACAGTTTAGAAGGGAGAACACTTTTTTGGGGGGTGAGGGGTAGGGTGTTTATTCTGCTATTCAAACTCAAACATGCAGTTTTTACAAAGTCAGACTCAAGTTCTGAATAATTATGTACATGAAGCACACACTGCAATTATGGTGTAGTATCAGATGGTTACCAATGATGTTTAGTGAATCTGTTTTAGATGCTAATCTCAATCACTTCAAATGGACAAAATTCAACAGTGAATTGAATACTATTAATAATTTTAGGCACATGACTTATTGCATAGTTATTTAACATTTCAACATTTTGTATTATTTATTGGATATAATTATTCTATTGGTATGGCCAGCCCATTTAAGTAAAATACTGCAGTAAAGTTAGTTGTAACCATTTTTGTTTTTAGAAGATAGGCCTATAGTTTTGGCTTACCTAGTGCAAGGGAACATACAAATACAAATTGCATTCATTTCATGTCAGTTTCATTGCTGTTTCTTGAATATTGGCAGTGATGTGCATCTTTGCAATATGAACAGTGATCAGATTTATCGGTAGTACAGCAAAAGTACTTATTTTATTGCGTTATACAATTCTATAATTTGTAATGTAAAAATGCAGATTCTCTTTTCTCAAATGTAAACGATAGAACTGCTATCATACGGCTAACTTTCATACAGTTTGACATAATTACGGTCATAACTTAAGTTCATGTCGTTTATTATCAAATGTGCAGCATCACTTACAGTCATACTGTACAATGAAATGTTTTGGACGAGGCCTGTTCCAACATGGTAGGAAAATCAAAGAAAAAATAAAATATAATAAAATAAAGGTATCATGGAATAAAATAAAAGTAGTAATATTGTACAAAACTGGGACCCTAATGTACCATACACATGATGAATATTTCACCCATCGACATCTCTGATTACCACGCTATGACCAATGCATTGAAAAGGTTCTACGCTGCATTCCTGTCAGTATTGCGCCGACCGTCCAGCAGGTGTCGCTGCCCCCCAGCGCCAGCAGCAGCAGCACTATCTGGCGGCCTGGCGGCGGCTCAGGAGTCACCATAGACATCCCACCATCGACCGAGGAGGAGCACAATCTGGCGCCCTTGCTCGGGCACGGCTCTGTGAGCCCAGATGAGTGCCTCAATTGTAGGGATATTTCCCCCCTAAGCCCCTGGTTGACAGCAACACAGTGCACTTATTTAAAGCAATTTCAAACATGTCTTGTCTGACAAGTTTTAAATCCTACTTAACACCCCGTAACAGCCACGAGTTTACTGTCGGAATTAAAGAAGAGAATTCTCAAAGGGAGAGAAATTATCACCTCCGTTTTGTTCGCCGTTGTTATTTAGAGGGACATGGCAGGGATGTTTACTTCGAGATGAATATATTATATATTATTACCGCAACACTGCGCCATTCAGCTGAGAATGGGTTCGTCTAAAGGTGCACGGCGCTTTATTTTTTTAATTGCTGCCATAAAAGCTCATGGAAATAAAAGAATGGATTTTAGACGTTTCATAGATTTAAAATCCACTCGTTTTGTAAAATGAAAATTAAAGAAATAAATGCAACGTTGAATAAATTGGATACATTTACTGTCTAAAAAAAAAATCCAAAAATATTACGTTTATTATAATAACATATTTGAACGTATTAGTCTAGTATTTTTAGTTTTTGACGGATGTTCAATTGAAAAGCATTATTTGTTGACCTTTGTTCCTCGGCTAAATCTTCCTTCAGTATATTATTATATGATTTTTCTCTCGGGCTAAAACCTAAACCGAGCGGCCCTTTAGTCTCCATAAAGACGTCGTGTGACGGACCGAGGCCTGCAGCATGCCGTGCCGGAGACGCTGCTTGTTTTGCCCCGCTAGATTCCTCATCCTTTATCGCTCCCCCAAAAGCAAAAACAAATCACCAAATGTAACCATCTCGCTCCCGTCCCCCTGCTCTGTGATTGCATGTGAGGTATTGTGGCGATAAGCACACCGCTACGTGTTGTCGCCGTGTGAAAGACACCCTTTATCGGCTCATTCCTCTGACTGGTGCTTAGTCTAGCCAGCCGAAGGAAGATGATGGGGAATCTGATAAGCAGCGGTCCCATCTCCACATCAGGACCCGTGCACGCTTTGCGGGGCCCCCGTGTTTATGAATCCTTGGCCCCTGTGTCTATGAATCCTTGGCCCCCGCATTCTCAAGGGAAATATGTCAATAGAGAGTTTCCTGTCGGAGACGTCGATGTGTGGCTATTGCTCTTGTGTTGCCAAACGCTACACATGCATGGTGTTGTAAAATAAACAATAGCCTTAAATACAATTGTAATGATTTGAAATCCGGGAATATTTTTTTTACATTTTCTTTGATTTAGTTATTGTTTATTTTAATGTTATGTCTATTTTTAGTCTTCATTCAGAATTAATGGATTTTAATGTGAAAGAGACAAACAAACAAAAACAACACAATGAATGCATCAATAAACATGTTTTTTTGTTTTCTATAATAAAAAAACCCCAGACCCAAACCCTGACAGTCCCTTCATTCTTAATTCTTAAGAAGAATTCTTCTCTCCAGAGCTGTGATCTAGATCATTTGTTTAGTGTCTGCGGTTCATCTTCAGAAGGATTTCATCTTCCCAACACCGCGTGTCAGACCTGCAGCCGATTGCTATCTCCTCTCGAGCACCTTTGAATTCTTGCCTCTTTTTGGGTATTTAAAAAACCCACACGGCTGGTGGTGGTGGTGGGGATCTGAGTCACAGCCCAACAAAGGCGTTTGTTTCCTGGAGATGTTGCCACTGTCGATGCAGAGATCTGCCTTGTTGGGCGGCCAGAGGAGCTTCACCATGGGGGTATTTGGAAGCGGAAGAGAAGAGAGATGCTATCTCCTAGCTAAATGCTAGCTAAATGAGGGAAGATTCACCCAGAATAATGAAGGGTGGACTCCTGCTAGGATGGCTATCTGAAAGGCTAAATAACAGCTTCAGTATCTGCAGATATACATGTCCCCTGCAGCAAGGGGCCCCCACATGAGGGGCCCAGGATATCTGCCCCATCACTTTAATTCTGTTCTCTTTTTCATTTTTGTTTTTCCGTCGTCAAGGCCGTGTGCCATTCCATCAGAGGGCCTTTTGGCGCTGTCTCGGGTCGGATACGCGCGCTAAATGGTATTATGTATGTATGATTGAGATCACATAACAGTGTGTGTGTGTTTACATTTTCAAATGGACTAACAACCTGTAAGGTCTAAAACACAAAACCAACACTTAGGGCTGAAACTGAAGCCATTGAAGTGTCCCAGTCGCATGTATTCAGAGATGTGCACGTATCCTGTGTAGAGCAGGTTAACTTTCCAGTGTGTTTGTGGTCCGTTTCTAATCTCAGGTCACACATCAAGCTGATGCAACGTCTTGTTGTCTCTCCCAGTGGAGAAGTTGGTCTATATCTGGGATGCTTTCAAAGTCATTTTGGTCAGGTTTAGAATGTGCTTTGCATCTTTACCTTTCTCTATAGCCCAAGGTACACCGTCTATACCTTTATCTGTAGCCAGGCTATGAGTCTGTACCTTTATCTGTAGCCAGGCTATGAGTCTGTACCTTTATCTGTAGCCAGGCTATGAGTCTGTACCTTTATCTGTAGCCAGGCTATGAGTCTGTACCTTTATCTGTAGCCAGGCTATGAGTCTGTACCTTTATCTGTAGCCAGGCTATGCTTACAGAGTTCTTTGAGTGTACTTTGTGTAGAGCCAAACCACATTAGTTATTTTTGGAAGATTATTTCCAACGTGCCAAATGGCATTATCTCGTTGTCTTCCTATAGTTTGGTTGAGAGGGTGTATGTTGTGGTTGGGAAACCATTAGAGATAGACAACGGATCTACTGAAACCATCCAAGCTATGCTGCTTGACCCAGATGTAAACCCGACCGCGGTGGTTGTAGGAGTAAAGATCTCAGCCTGCTCCATCAGGACATTGGTTTAACCTGACCAGGCATCTTCTCCTCCTAAACACACCGTTCCCTCCCTCCAGTCGCTGAGCTGTGTAGCGGAGGAGGAGAAAAAAGGAGGAGAAAGGTCAACTGGATGTGAAGCTAGCTCTCCTATCAGCCATCTTCCGCTGGCTCCGCTAAGCAGCTTGTTTCTAAGCTGCAACCTAGCCAACCATGAAGGAATATAATTTCAGCCAATCCCTGGCGAGCATGGGTGCACACAAAGCTATTGTAGGGCAGCAAAACGGTCACAATAGAGTCACCGGTCCATCCGATAAAGATCTGCATAGGTAATGCCAGAGCAGCAATGAAGGCAATTCTTTTTGCTGCTGCGAGCATCTTAACAGCGGTACCTTGGCCTTGCAGGTGATGGATCAGGGGTTTTGTTGTGTGTAATTGCGTACGGAGTAGTACGCTGGGAGTTGATTAACTTTCTCCATGAATGGAGGCCTTACTCTCTTTATCACGGAACACAACGTATCGTCTGTTGTGTTTCTTTGTGCTGCCGCCGCCCACATTTACATTAACCCACATTCCACGAACAGAGGGATTAAGGTAGACCTACGGTATAGTCGACCTACAGCACAGTAGACCTACGGTATAGCAGACCTACGGTATAGTAGACCTACAGCATAGCAGACCTACGGTATAGTAGACATACAGCATAGTAGGCCTACAGCATAGAAGACCTACAGCATAGTAGCCGTACACCCTACAGTGTATGGGCTAACCATGTGTGATTTACGGTAAAACCATTAAAACCCGTCCTGGAGGGTTCAAGGGCCCTATTTTACCACCAGGTGTGACGTTAAGACATGTTTCTTTTCATTTCAAAATGTGCCTTGTTGTGACATCACAAGTGGGGAGTGTCCACCCAGATGTATGATGGATAGATCAGCCCTACTACTTGGTACAGTCCACTAGGTAGACCGGTAGGTTGATGCTTGTGACGTCCCTGTACGGCTAGTCCATTCCACCTTCTGGTAAAATAGAGGTCCTTATAGGTAGACTAGCTCTGTCCATGCCTTGTATAATTTACATTATCATTATCCCCCATGTGGTTGATCCACAACAAGGGAAGGACCAATAAACTGACATTCTAGCCAGTATGCCAAGGAAAAGTATTTGGGAACAGTTTATCTTTAGGCAAGATGAGATTTCATTTTTTTTTCTCTCCAGACCAATCAAAGTCGATCAGAAGCCTCTGATTGGTGCTCCTTTTCCCAGTAATGATTATGTTGATTAGATGCATGATATGTGTTGATCCACTGATTTACTGTGGTTATATTATAGTGGGATTAACACAGCTCATTAGTTGTATTCTGAGAATGCGGCCTCGGTAATGCGGGATATTACACGAGGATATGTAGCTACATATCTAGTGATGTTGCTAGCAGTACATTGGACATGGGATTTCATTTTGAGGTCATCAGGCTGTCATATTTAACCTCTTAATCTACTCCATACCTTTTATCTACAGTCAGCGCTGGTCAAGACGTAATGTTGAATCCACACACATCCTAACCTACAGAGGGGGCGTCTCCCCTAGAGGCTGGGAGCAGCGCTGGTTAGGTGTCAGGTTTGGAGTGCCGGACCCCGAGAGAGAGACAGAGTCCAAAGTGTTTTAAGGGGTTTTATTCATTTGACAGGCAACTATAATAAAAACTAACAACTAAGTATCTAATTAAAACAAAAGAAACAAAACTCCCAACGGGAAACACTCTTCAGTGGCGAAGCGGTCACGGAGTGAGGAGACCCGGCCGTGGGGGGCGGTTTGGGATGGACCAGCATCCGCAGCTGGTGAGGACCAGGCTGTTTTATGTGAAAAAAGCTGCTGCTGGAACCTAACCCTAACCCCCACTCTGACGTGCGGTGCGTAAAGACACGCGCCCCGTGTCCCGGGAACGGACTGAATGAACGAAGTGAGGACGCGTCTTTAGCGCCTGCAACGTGATCGCGCTTCGTGGCGCTGGGCGCGGGCACGTGAACCGCGAGTGGCCGTGGCTTCGGGCGCGATTGTGACAAGATGTTTAAAGTCCAGTAGAAGGGTACTGGGTTCGATCCTCTATTTCCACAGCCTAACTTGTAGGCTTTATTGAGCTGAGGTGCCGTTAACCCCTATCTGGTTTTTATTGATGTGTCAAAATTCACTGGAAGTCACTTAGAGCGTCTGCTAAACGGCTTAATGTTAGAGGAGGAAATTGGCTGGACAATGGGGTTGGCTGGGGAGGGTACCGGGGCCCCTGAAGATCTGGGCTGGGCCATCCCAGGGCCCCAAGGTCTGAGGGCCAATGGGCTTGGTGCCCATTTTAGAGAAACCGTGTTTAGATATTTGCTGATTCAATCCATTACTAGTGCTAACATTAACTTGTCCTCTGAGCCCCTAGTCTACAGAGGATGCTCAGAGCCCTCTGCTATTCCCATTATCTATTTTTTGGATTCTGACAGAACCGGTAGTTCCTGTTCCTTTTTATGTTAAAGGGTCCAATTTCACCTTTTAAAACTGGGGAGGTAATACTACTTGGCCCATGAGCCGCGAGTCTCTATAACGAGAGCGAGATGCAGCAGAGCTTTATCTCATTCTGTATTATTGAGCGGACAATGGAGCCTTTGTCCATTCAGCCTTGCCGTCCTTTGGAGCGGCAGAGTCCTGCAGCACCTGAAGACGCCGTGGTGTTGAGAGCCCCGCGCACACGTGGTGAAGCTTAAGAGGTAATTGAGAGCTGGAAGAACCGCACGATTAAAAACTATTCAGGAGTCACCCCACTAAACACCTTTTATACCTTATTTTTTTATGCCTTATCCAAATTTGGTAAATGTGAAACTTAAGTCTTTGTGTGATTTTGTTTTCCATGCTGGCTGTAGTTTAACAAAATAATCTCTACTGTGGTCGGTGTCACCGGGAACAGTCAGTGTTTTTCTGACTTGATTCGAACGTGCATCGCCATTTAGATGCTTTTGTCGAGAGTGGCTTTGTTGGTTCTAGGGTTGGGGTTAGGGGTTCCTATTAGGGATGATTATGATTGTTTTAGTGGGCCTACACTCACCAAGTGAGAAAAAAATTATGAATGAAAATGGAGCAGCTCAAACAATCCACGTGCTGCACGATTGAGTAAAAAATGTGTGAATGTGTATATCTATACTCATATATGATTATTTTCTTGAATTCTGCAGTTTTTTGCAGACCTGGCACATCCAGTAGATGAAGCCATCTAGGGATCACCCACGCATGCAAAACAGAGGATTAGGCTAGGCCAACTTTATCTGTTGAATAAAAAGCTTTGCTAGTCTCCATTGTGTGTTGAACAATGCATGGCATCATGTTATGTGACTCCATCAGCTCTTGCCTTTTAATTATAAAAGGTACAACCTTGATCTGTTAATACTACACGCACAGATTAATGCTGCACACTGATACCTGCATCTGGCAGCACAGGTTACCTGATAACAAACTCACCTGATCGAAAGGCAAATTGATACATACCTTTACATTCTGATGTATGTATATATACAGTTTATTTATATGTCTTAAAGGGCCCCTATTATACCACCAGGCATGATGCTAACGCCTTGTTTCAAAATATACCCTGTGGTGACATCACAAGTGGGAGTGTCCACCCAGATGTATGATGCTTAGATCAGCTCACCCTTTGGAGTGTACCAACTGTTGGTACAGTCCAGATCGTGATCACAAGAGAATCGATCTTGCCATGCTTGAGGTTATGTGGCCGTGGCCGGTCTGTGGTTTGGACCAATCGGCTATGGGGAACTACATGGACGGTGATAGACAGATGGTGCATCCAATCACCTGCCAGGCTTTTTTTGAAAATGCCTGCCCTTTTCCAAACAAAGACGACTTCCCACATGGTTCTGTGTAACAAACCATCTGGTGTATCAGGTTAGCAGAAAACACATTGATGATATAATCTGGAATAAACATTTACTCATCATACATAACACATCAGTTCTGTTTGTGTGTGTGTGTGTGTGTGTGTGTGTGTGTGTGTGTGTGTGTGTGTGTGAGCGTAGTAATGATTCTAAATCGTGAAACTAAATTCTCCATATACAGTACTGTTAACATGCTACAACCAGTGGTGGGTAGAGTATTGAAATTCTATACTCGAGTAAAAGTGAAAATTACCCTTTGATGAAGTACACGCTACCCTCCATTTTAATATATTTTTGTGCGCACTGCAAAATAATGCAACCGACAAAACCCAATGTTGATCAAAGTTTTTTGAATGAAGTAGAAGGTTGGCTCGTCAAACACAGGATGGCCTCTACAGCTGAGATGGGAACAGTCGCCCACTCACTGTCCATCTCTTCCTCTCACTGTCCATCTCTTCCTCTCTACCTGCCACACCAGTTGGAATGAAAGTAGAAAGTAAAGTAGAAATGGAAAACTTAGCAAAGTGAAAATTAGATTACTTGTTCAAAAAAAGAACAGTTTAAAAAGAATTCCTTAGCCAGATGATAATGTGATGGAGCTAAAAGCATCAATATCATGACATTTTCATTGATATGTTCCAGGTAATCATCAAGCAAACTTTTTTTGTACTGTAATTTAACTGTAATGGAAATCTAAAGACATATTTGAGGAGTAGATTTAAGCGAAAAGATGAGTCAAGGTCAAAGATGAGTTTTGAGGATATGTGGTAAGATATGTGGTTTAGATATGGACTCCCATTTTGCTCTGAAGTTGATAAGTGGGGAGACATTCCAAATTAGTTTTACCTGTTTTACTTTTCTAACTAAGTTCCAGCTTTCTTACAACCTTGTCCATTTCGACAGATGAGCCCTCCCAATTGTTCAGGTCATAATGAAGGTTCAAAGCAGAGTAATAAGGCAGTCTACAAGGCTCTCGCGCAAACTTTGAGAAATATTTGTTACAATGTCACAGGAATGTCACAAGGACATATCAAAGTCTAAATTCATAAATGCTGTTAAATTCAATACCTAATTATGTGGTCAACTAGGCAAATGTTGTATAGTAGTTTACTGTTTTGTAGAGCATAATAAGAAAAATCTGCAGAGTTAATGACTGCTTGCGCTTGTATTTTCTGGGGCCACTGCGTGTGACTTCTCCTTTAATATTTGTTCCAATAAATAGAAGGCAGAACATTTGGCGACGTATCTCAGGGGACTTTGAACATCAATTTATCTGCGCGGCCTCATTAAAGAAAGAAAAGTGTCTTCAGCCGGCGCGAACACAGAGCCTGCTATTCCCCGCTTTTGTCCTTAGTTTTACTGCATAGCAGGGTCAGGCCAGCGGGTCTCGCCTCTTTCAATCGGAATTGTAAGGGAAAAATATATTTTGTGCGAGATGAAACATTTTGTTGGGTGTATAAAACAGTGTTTCAAAAACATAATGACAAACTCACCATGTGTGCCTACACATTTGGCGTGGTGTGAAAGACACACATTCTCTCTCTCTGGCGGCCGGGGAGCGGGGGGGGGGGGGGGGGGGGGGGCAGCAGTCTGACGGGGAAGAATGCAACTTGGCTCTTCGTAAAGGAGAGGAGCCCAGAGTTTAATTAACCTCCCTGCCTCAATCTATGCCGCTGCCTGCTACGCCGCCTGTAATAGTTTAATGACCTTGCTGTCGGTTAGACAGAGTCAAGGTATGATTTAATTAAGAGTCCGTATGTTCTGGACTCGCCACATATGACCACAGCCGCGCGCGGGCGGACACACCTGACCTTGCCATTGAATTTCAAAATAATGGCGTGCGATGGAGAGTAAATAATTAGGCGAGTGAGCGAGAGGAGAGAGGAGCTGTCTGTGTGTGCGTTGATGTTTCTGTAAGCATGACCACGTAGTGCTGAGCCTATCCACCATATGGTGCTGGTGGACTTTTCATTAGACTGCTTATGTATGTTAATGCATTGCTTTATACCCTAAGTGTAGCATTAGGGTATTAGTTATTCCCATGACGCAGTAAAGACGGTTTAGGTTGCGGTCTAGGTGTTAAGTGAAGAGTAAGGTTTAGGTAAGGGTAAGGGTGTGATTAAGGTCATTTATTTACCCCGGTCAGCCGATCTTTGAGAAAAAGGGAGGTTTTCGTTCAAACAAGTCCCGGTCAAAATCGCCCGCACAGGTGACGGACCCTCACCAACATTCAACGACATCCTAAGATTCTCCAGACAAAACCGCTTGAAAAGACGTGAAAACAAAACAGCCCTTGCCGTCATCATTTAGGCCAAAGCGCTTCAGATTCCCAGAGCATTTCCTTATCGGTCCTGCGGGCTTCCAGCTGGAACAAGCGGCGGGTCTCACCCGGTCTCACCCGGTCCCCCCCGGTCACCAGGTAGGTCCCGGCGGCCGTGCTCCGGGCGCGGGGGCCGGGACACTGAGATGACTTCATGACGTGTCGGGGGGGTGGGGGGTGGGGGTTTATCCTCCCTCTCGCACAATGACGATAATGATCGTTATTATAGCGGGGGAGGGGGGGGGGGCGGCGGCGGTGTAGCGTCGAGAACGAAGACTTGGCTGCATAATCCCGCCGCCCGGAAAGGTTAAATAGGGATTTGAATACGATGATCCCTCGCCCCTCCCCTCCCTGAAAGCGATAGGGCCGTTTTCGGAGTGAATGTGCACGTTGTGCAGTTTCCCTCTCGTCGGAGCGGCTCTGTGTCACGGCCAGGCGGAGAGGACTTGCTGGCGCTGCTGTTTCAGACGCTTCCCCGGGACGACAGCGCCAGGGGAATTACTGTTGGGAGGAAGTTCTCATTGTTGGCAAGACACTGGGCTCCGTAGCCATGAGGTGTGTGTGTGTGTGTGTGTGTGTGTCTGTGTGTGTGCGTGCGTGTGTGTGTGTGTGTGTGTGTGTGTGTGTGTGTGTGTGTGTGTGTGTGTGTGTGTGTGTGTGTGTGTGTGTGTGTGTGTGTGTGTGTGTGTGTGTGTGTGTGTGTGTGTGTGTGTGTGTGTGTGTGTGTGGGGTGGAGGGGTTAGCTTGTTTTTGCTCACCTGTGGCTTCGCGGAAAACAAATGTCTGGTTGAGAGGCGTGACCCTGAGTGTTAGGATCCGTGATCTCGCTGTCTTCAAAGTGGGAGCGCCCCTGAGAACCCCCTGTTTCAGCTCAAATTCCAACGCCGTACATGACATAAAAAGATGGGCTGATTGTAGGAAGGAGGGGGGGGCGGGGGGGCGTGTTGTCCCCATGGTTACGGCCAACACTAACCTCGTGAGGCGGTGTTGTGTGAGGTCATACAGAGCGCTGTGGATGAATGGGCCACACAACTTGGCATTGCACCCTCAGCCCTCTCTGGCACACGGACATCCACCACTGCTCCTTTAATAAATGTTTCTTATGTAGGTGCCGGGGCCCTCAAGGCAGGCACTCTGCCTCCAGTCAGGGTCATATTTATAATATGCATACTATACCTACCTTTGTACATAGTTGGATATATGCATATATCCATATATTATCCATATATTTTTTCACAATGGTCTTGTTATATCATGTCATATTCACCTATTATACTATAATGAACCTATTGCAAAGTTGTATTTTGTTGTACTGTACTTCTACTGTGCAATGACAATACAGTCTAAGCTGTGTTAAATGCCATCTTTATGAAATAAGGACAGCATATATCTCCAACATAGCAGATTGGAATTAGGGTTCTTCCTGAGAAACTGAGTTCAACTGTGAAATGGATGAGGGCTCATCTAAACACCTCAACCAGGACATGCAGATTATACCTAATCCATTTGTAGATATAGCCACTGTGGCCGTTGAACCCATAACCCATCACTGGTATCGGCTGGGCTCAACTCTCATCATCCACACTGAAGACAAGCAGACCGACAGTATCCACCGGGATTAGAACTAGTATTATTCCTCACTGTTTTCTCTGCCAAGAATCACTTTCATTAGTCAATTGACCATATAACTTGACATTTTGTGCATGGATAATAAATGTTTTTATTGTCCATTTCTCCTGTGATTTTATATAGTATGATATTATTAACGTACCCTAGTTCTACTCCTAAATTATCGTAAAAGTAACATTGATTCACCCTTAATCCTTTACATCCTAACAAAACGACCAAACGTAGTCCCGGCAGATGCTGTTGTCCAAAGGGATCCATGGTAACACGGCGTACACCTACACACTCCCACACCAGGCCGCATGCTGTCCCCTCACCCAGCGGCCAGGAGACAACGATCTCCCCTCTCTCACAATTAATCACACCAAGACAGCAGCGTCGCGTCGCCGTCCTGATCCACGCCAGCGATGGCGACCGCGGCACACGAGGCGGTGGCCCTAACCGCCGGTTATCGGACACCTTTTAACCGTGACCTTTTAAACACTGCGCTTCAGACCCCAGGGGTTGCCGATCTGGGAGATACAGAGCCCGACAGGGAGGTGGGATGGATCGGACACAAAGGGCCGGGCTAATCTCCCCGGCGTTTTCACCGGGCCGAGCGGCCTTTTGTGTCGGACATTAGACAAATCACCTTGATCTGCTTAATCACCGCCCGGGTAAATCAAAGATCATGTTATAGTCCAGGCAATATCTTAAATGGAGCTGAAAGAACAACAAGAGCTGGGCTAGATATGCCGTTGCCAAGGATCAGAAAAAGGCTTTTTTTTTTGTTGATGCTGCGCAGTCCCTTCAGTGTAACCGAGGCCCGGGCCACGCTGTGCTGACCCTGGTTCAGACAGGATCTGTTGTGGTTTATGTTACAACTGTGGATGCATTGGGAGAACAACAGCAGCAGGGTAATCGCTTGGCGAGGTGGACTCGCTGAAGGGAAAGGGGATTCTCTGAATAGGTTTTGTGCGGTGATTGAGGTTAATCCATTTTCTTTGTCGATGGGGTAATACCTTGAGGCAAGCTAATTGGAGTATTTAGTGTGGTCGTTTTGAAGCTGCAGCACTGTAGTCGTAGTGGTGGTAGTAGTACTGTGTAGTTCTCAGCTGACAGGTGTGTTGATCTTGTGTGTGATCTGTTCTGTTGGAGGAAGTCCGAAAAGCAATATAAACACAACCTTTTGAATGTGAAAATGTGCTTGATGTTGACCATTCGTTGTTTGATGTGTTGAACTTTGTTGGATTTTGTGAATTTTAGAAGGGATTAAAAATGGTACAATTCTTGCTAAATTGGCAGTTAAACACAACCATTAACAATACAAATTACATTTACTGCTTCTGACGACTTTAGAAATGCACTTGCAACAAAAAAGAAACGATATGATGAACTATAAGGTAGCCTATAACAACCACAGTGACAAACATTATTAATTAATTATTAATCGTGTGCTTGTGTCTGGGTGTGTGTGTGTGTGTGTGTGTGGGTTCTACTTGATTCTGTTCTATCTCCACCTGAGGGGACCCCCGAGCCTCTGCTGACTCTGTCAAGGTTTATCACGGCTCCACCGACACATTAACCAATCTCCCAGCAGTGAGTTTACAACACGCTTACTGAAGCCGCGCGGCGGCGGACACTAATGTAAAAACCAGTCCATATGTTGAATTGAATCCCGGCTCCATTCATGTTAGCATTTCATGCTAGCAGAGGGACGGGGAAACGGCTTGCTAAAGGGCCTTAAGGCAGCGATAGATAGAAAAATAAAATACCTCAGCAGGTTTTTTAAGAATACTTTATAAATATGGGTTATGAGGTGCTGGATACGCGGTGACCAAAAAATATGGGCACACACGGTTTCTTTGGAGTGACCTTAAATGACAAGGTTGATATTGTTGAGCACAAAGAAAGAAACTCCAAGTTGGCTTTTAAAATACAAACCCACAGCCTGGCTTCTCCGAGATAATGCGTGAGCGCACTGAAAGTAACTGATTTTGTATGCGTTCTGTATTCCTGACAGTAAAATGGTACACACACACACACACGCACACACACACACGTGCACATGCACACACACACACACACACACACGCACACGCACGCGCACACACACACACGTGCTACGGACTACATCTGAACAATCCTATTTGACAATTTTAAAAACAGCACATAAACCAGTTGTGATAAAAAAAAAAATCCAGATTACATTGGATTAAAAAAAAAGTCTTCCAAACCTTCCATTTATCCAGTGTGGTTTTAAAGGGTAGGGAGCAGGCGTGTTGCACAGTAAGGGACAGCAGAGTCTGGCCTCTGGAAGCAGACAGTCTGTCAAGCTCCTATTACACTTCCTGTTGCCCTGGTTATAACACGTCCAACAGTACCGCAATAGGTGGGCCAAACACTCCTTTGTCTGCATGTGTGTGCGACAGAGTGTGTGTGTGCCTGTGTGTGTGTGACTATAGTGTCTTTGTGAGTTTGTTTTGTGTGACTAAATGCAACTCTATTATGCAAATTTAACATAGGTGTGTTAAGTAACTAATATATTAATATATATGTGTGAGTGTGTGTGTTATGTAACTATAGTGTGTGTTATGTATATATAATGTGTGTTTGAGTGTGTGTTATGTGTCAATAGTATGTGTGTGTGTGTTGTGTGAGTATGTGTGCGTGAGAGCTTGTGTGTGTATGTGTGACTGATGTGTCTGTGTCTGTGTGTGGCGTGTGTGTGTGTGTGAGACTCTAGTGTGTGTAATATGTGTGTTGCGGTGGTGGTGGGGAGAGAGAGAGAGAGAGAGAGAGAGAGAGAGAGAGAGAGAGAGAGAGAGAGAGAGAGAGAGAGAGAGAGAGAGAGAGAGAGAGAGAGAGAGAGAGAGAGAGAGAGAGAGAGAGAGAGAGAGAGAGAGAGGAGAGAGAGAGAGAGAGAGATGGAGAAAGAGAGACAGAGAGACAGAGAGAGAGTGAGAGAGAGAGAGACATAGAGAGGCGGAGAGAGACATTGAGGGAGAGCGAGAGACAGAGAGAGAGAGAAAAAGATGGAGAGAGAGAGAGAGAGAGAGAGAGAGAGAGAGAGAGAGAGAGAGAGTTCCAGGGGTTGTGTAGTTTGTGCCAAATTTGGACCATGATTTACATTCTCAATGTAATGCATTAAAACGTTGACAGGGCAAAAGGGATTCTCAAGATGCTGCATTAGAAACTCCATTTTCCTGATGAATTGCCCGAGGCCAGTGAATTACAACTCTCTGCTACCTCCTTTTCCTGCCTCACCCTCTCTCCTCACTCCACCTCACCCACCCTCCCACCTTAACCACCCTCCACCTCACCCACCCTCGTCTCCATGGCTCACAGTTTTTTCCTTCCTGTGTGTGTCAACATCTTGTTAAAGCTGGCGCTCTTAATCTGATGTGCTGAATGTGAGAGGGCTGAAAGGATTCACTCCTTCTCCGTTTCCTTGTGCTTTTAGTGTCAGGTCAGTATTATTTAAACTCTCCTGCTGTGTGTCCGTCTCCCCGCGGCCCTCCGGCCACCGGGCTCTGTCTTAACCGGGTGGGGTTGTTAGCGGGTTAGCGACCTGAGCGATCTCTCGTTCGATTGGACGAGAGCCGGATGAGAGTCACGTAGGGGTCAGAGGTTGAGGTTGAGGTGGGGGGCGATGGAGAGTGTGAGTGTGACATTGTCTTGATGTGATGTGATAGACTGTTTCTATGGATTTTCACTGATGTTTTCCTACAGTCTTTTTTTCATAATCTGATATTTATTCATTAATTCCTACTTGGACACAATTATGAATATATTTCAGTATTTAATATATACTTGTATATTTGTTATACATGTTTACATTATTATTACTTCAATGCCCATATTTATATGCTTTCTTATTGTTGAGCAGCTGCCTGGCACAGACATTTCCTGTGAGATAAATAAGCGAACTACATCCAGCCCATCTTATATCAGTATAGAGCTTTTCTGACGGCTAATCGATCACTACTTTGCTGATACCACCCAGCGTGTTCCTGCCCTCACTGTACCCCTCAGTGTTCATCACCACCAGTTACCACCCTTCCTCGCTGTCCCCCCTGACGGCACCAAGCCTCTGGCCGGGTTCTGGGTCTGGACCCCCCACAAACCTCCAGGTCTCTCCTCCCGCCTGTCGGGTGGAGCGAGAGGAGGTGATAAAACCATAAGCTCATAAATAACGAGCAGAGGAGCAGGAGGAGCAGTGTCTCTCTCTCTCTCTCTCTCTCTCTCTCTCTCTCTCTCTCTCTCTCCCTCCCGCTCTCTCAAGTCTCTGGATGTTTGTTGTTGTGCCTCCCTCTGTCCCAGGGCCGCGCGGGGCCGGGCCCCCCTCTCCTTTGTGTCCCCGGGTGATTTACAGAGCGCGCGGCGCCGCGGCGCAGGCCCTGGC
>OMKI01057384.1:2403-12830 GCA_900302315.1 Phycis blennoides | reverse complement strand
TGATGTGATACAGATCGGCGGCTGGCTAATGTTTTGGAGACATATTATTATTATCATATGCATTAGAGAAAGCATGCAATGCAACAAGGAGGAAACAATTGTTTTAATGTGGTTGGACAGTGTTTTTTTAACTCAGTGTATTGTGGACATGGCCCTCATAAGACATCCTGATCGAGAAAGTTCAGTTCCTCTCTGCAGATTAGTCTGCAGTTAATCAGTGCTATGGGGAAGGAGTTTCATTTCATATCAAAGCAAGGAGTACCGCAGTTTGCCGAATTAAAAAACACTATGGGCGTACCCGAAGAAAGTGTAGCAATTGATTCAGCAATCAAAATTGTTTCTTCCGAAATGAACAGAATTGATGAATGATCATGATAAAGATTTGCACAGAGGGCTTTTCTCATAGAAAAATATGTATTTACTTCCAAATGGATTCGACAAGAGAGAAGAGAGCAAGAGCGTCACGTAGTTATTTAATCTGATTGGCTGGAGTATTTTCAACGTATGGCCATGTTTATATGTGTGTGTATCAATTGCGGCCCAGCCAAAGCCAGACTGATATTCATTGCAAAACGCAAACTCGTATATCTGGTTGGTCTCATGAAGATACATGGCCTTAACCAGTACCAACACATACTGCAGTCTAAATATGCTCTCTCCTCCAGGCTCACAGCCCACAACCCCTCTCCATGTACCAAGCATGTTACCAACATGTCATCTGAAACACCAACGCTATGCTACTTACCTCCAGGGCCTCCTGCGGTCAGGAGCCCTTGCTCATAATCTGATAAGGTTTGTGTTCTTTGGCACGTTGCAATGGAGTTCCAGAGCATGATGACAGGAAACAGTGATTGAGCAAAGGATAACGTCTCGTGCAGCCATCTAACCTTCGGGGGAAACCGTGGGGGAAAAATAAAAGCTGTGAAATTAAATAAGCAATGAAACAATATCGCTTGTACACTACATCACCATATCTGTTGATATTTGGAGGAGCCAGGCACTCATAGAACAACCACTAGCAACAAGCTAGTAATTTGTGTCTAGCTCAACTGATAAAGCATGGCATTTACTCTGCCAGGGTTGGGGGTTCAATTCCTGTCGGGGCCATCCATCCTAATAATGTAAGCAATCAGAGAGCTGTAAGACAATTTAGAAAACGTGCACCAAATTGCATCCTCTATTGTATTAGTAAGACATGGAAGTTGTTAGTTGACTGAATGCCAAATCAAGGTTTGGGAAGCCTGTGATATATGCTGTTTGGGACAGCGAGAACTGGGCAATGGACCATGGATCCAAATCAGCTTGTGGAGATGTCATAGATCTTGACCAGGAACACAATGTTCTGTTGAAGTGTGGTTGAAGTGTGGGGGTCAGGGACTGGAGGGGTATGACGATGGGGGTGAGGATGGAGGGGATAGGGGCATACTATGGTATATGCTGGAGGCCAGGTGAAACTGAGCCTAATTCTGTGGAATGCCTCCGTCTGGAGGTATGCGTGTACAGAGGAAGCTTGTTGAGCGCCCGAGGTAGTGAAATGAGAGTCAAACTTGATCAACGACCACACAGCTAGTAAGTAGCCTAAAAAAGTTGGCTTTCATACAGCTAGCTCAGGCATTGACAGAGCCAACTCATAGCATCCACACTACTAGCCTGTAGCATACACAAAGCTAGCTTTCCAGTCTGATGTTGGAGCAAATAATGTTTGTGTGTGTGTGTGTGTGTGTGTAAGCAATACAAATCTCCCTCGGTTTGTGTACACATAAGGAACTTGTGAATTAACTCCTGAGTGTGTCTGAGATGCATTGGCTCATCCGTGTCTCTGGGTATGGGCCATATGGTGAGGCTGGATCTGTGCATCAGAGGAGCCCCTCACTCCTCTCTCCCTGTCTAGATGCTCCCACCTGGGTGGCAGCTGTGCGACTCCCTTGCTGGCCCACCACAACGCTTCGCTAGAGGTGCTACACTAAAACAACAGGCTTCTGCAAGGATAAACACATCTTTGCGGAGGTATGCAGAGTATGGCATTGTGTGTTAATGTAGGCTGCAGACAACATATCTGTGGTGTGTTAGGCTATATGGTAGCAGCATGGAACTTAGACAAACAAGAAGTGAAACAGCAAAAGCACACAAGTGGTTATGATTATGCAGCTGGGAGAGAGGCGGGCAGGGGAGGCTGGTGCTACAAACATTCACACCGAAAACAACAGCACAAGGAATTCTCAGGTTTAGTTTTGTATTGCGATTGGGTAGATCATGGATCTGGAGCTGAGGTTAGGAAGTTCTGCATGAAGATACAATTTGAATCCATCAAAAAGCTCAACTGTGTGGTTACCATGTAGGCCATACATTATGGAACATTATGGAACCTTTGTCACAAGGGCTATAGGCCCTTGTGACAAAGGTAATTTCAGACCTGCAGTTCCACACTGAAGGTGGGCCTATGTCATTCCCTCTCTTTCCAACCCACTCTCCTGTCCTTCATGGTTCTATCCATAAAGGCCCAAAAACCCATACAAAATTTGTATAAAAACCATCATAGAATCATGCACTCTCACTGTCAATTATCAAACACTGATACTGAAACACTGACATATATTTAATCTTGCATTGATAATCCTTCCATCCTCTGAACCCCCCGACACTGAGATGAGAAGTCTCAAAGTGATTTCACACTATTTAAAGAGCTTGTGTGTATGGTATGCAGGCTCACGCCCTTGGCTAGCAGCTAGCGAATCGCTCCCGGCTGACGCTGAGCAGACGGCCGCCGGTCTCACTGCACGCAGGAATGCAGGGCCTTCTGTATGTTTGGAGCACTTGAGCGGGGCCTAGCTGCAAGTATGCAACTGGGGCTGGAGTGATGGGGACTGGGTGGAGAGAGAGAGAGAGAGAGAGAGAGAGAGAGAGAGAGAGAGAGAGAGAGAGAGAGAGAGCAGAGAGAGAGGGGGAACAGAGAGAGAAGGAGAGAGAGAGAGAGGGGGAGAGAAGAGAGAGAGAGAGAGAGAGAGAGAGAGAGAGAGAGAGAGAGAGAGAGAGAGAGAGAGAGAGAGAGAGCAGAAGAGAGGGGGAACAGAAGAGAAGGAGAGCAGGAGAGAGGGGGAGCAGAAGAGAGGGAGAGCAGGAGAGAAAGGGAGAGAGAGAAAGAGAGAGAGAGAGAGAGAGAGAGCAGAAGAGAGGGGGAACAGAAGAGAAGGAGAGCAGGAGAGAGGGGGAGCAGAAGAGAGGGAGAGCAGGAGAGAAAGGGAGAGAGAGAGAGAGAGAGAAGAAAGAGGGGAAAATCAATAAACAGGGAGGGAGAGGCATGGAGAGATCCTGGAACTAGAGAGGTGCGAGGAAAGTAGGAAGGAAGGATAGGAAACATTGTGGAGAGACTGAGAAGGAGAGAAGGACACATCTTTGAAGTTTGGGGAATATTTCACAGGTGACAAACACAGTAGTGGATCTGACCATGGTTGTTCGTACCTGGAGCGTGCAAAATGAAACCTGGATGGTGGTTGATGGTCTCCATTTGCCTCAGAATTTCATGAGGATAATTAGCATTTTCCCAATTAAGTCCTTCAAGGCAAACAATGTCCAGGATGATGTTAAGCCAGGGTAACATCTTAAATCTGCAGCAGGTACGATTCGAGAGTTGTAAAGAGAGAGAGCAGAAGAGCAATAATTGAAACAAAACAACCCAAAAATGTCCCATCCCTCTCCCTCCCTCCCTTCATTGCCCTGCCATTGAGAAGTATTACTCCAATATTATCTCCTAAATCTTACCTATAGCACCTTTAAACGATTTGTAAAAGTGCTAAATCTGAACGAGACTAAAGTGGTAAAAAGTTCAATAGAAATCGAACTAAGCCCGGAGACAAATGGAATACCTTGACAGCTTATTTCCTCTAAAACAGGAAATTTGTTCCTGAGATTGTCATACCAAGTCTCTGCTGCAGTGCCTAATCATAAATAATATTGATTGTTATATCAACTAGAAAATTAAATCCCACACGAGGAATTACTTGTGCATAGGAATGCCCGTAATCATTGAGATAAAGTTAGTTGAGGTTGGGATCAAACCACCAACCTTCTAGTTGTGGAAGACACGCTCTACCCACTGAGCTATGGCACCCAGTTGACAGTGGGAAAGCAATTAGTAGACTCATTGAGCTAGGCTCATTGTTATCTCTATGAGGTTTTTGCATTTTTAATCACAAATATCTCAAAAAGTATAAAGTTTACAAAAATGAAAAATACATAGCACAGCTATACGGAGGTAGACCTTTGTAATACAATTTGAGTGAAATCTCGAGGTTCAGTCGTTTAGCCTTCATTAATTGCACACATTTGGTGTGAAGAAGAATAATATGTCGAAAAGCAATATCTACATATAATAACATATATATATTATAATAATAATGACATTGCTGGGTCTTCTACTATATACTTTTACAGAACGTAAAGATGATTAAAGCTAGGGTAGGCAAAAAGAGAAACTACCCAGAGTAAGCTACATTTTGAAACAGAAGAAATCCCACACCTTACTTCAGGCCGCCCTGAAAGGTGGGCCATCCAATCATCTTATTTAAATGATTGGATGTGTTTAGAATAGGCTTACGACAGAGAGATACCCAGCATTTATGTAGAATTTCAACAAATATGACAACAACAAATGATTCTAAAGTGATGGTTAGGTTTAGGTATTAGGTTTGAGGTGGTTTAGTTGAGTTATTTGTTTAGCGGTGGTTGGTGGTAAGCTTTGGTAAATAATTATGCATCATGAGTAATGAGCATCATGGGAAAAACCACTGGGAAAGACCATCAAACACTCTGCTGAATGGAGACATTGTCTCTTGCAATGAGCCCCCCCAGCATCACTCAACTAATCTGTACTGCACATCTGTTACTGCAACCGATTGGAGGAGATCACAGCACAGCACTCTGGGTGTTGAAGTACTTCAGTATAAAAGCATCTTCCCAGATCTATGGTGAAGGACAGGCCAAAAACACCAGTTAGTTTAGTGCACGCATGCGCGTGCGCGCACACACACACACACACACACACACGCACACACACACACACACACACACACAGTAATATTGACTGGAAGAACTTATACAGTTGGTTTAGTCATGAGGAACAAGCCAATATATTACAAAAAATTAACAAGACGTAGTGGGCCTGTCAGTCAGGGCGGTCTCTTACCAAACTTTACATTTCACCAGGGGTGGCAAAGTTCACCTTTCAGTTAGAAAGAGGTGCACACTGTTGTATTTTCCATTTCTGTCAGGGGGGAGAGAAGAGCTATCCAGATGGCTCCTTAATGAAGACCATGTGTTTGCAGTTAAAAAGGATGAGGGAGAGAGAGAGCTGTGCCGAAGAACCCTAAAACAAGTCGTCTGTATGGCTGCTGCAGTCTGATTGGGCTGCTGTCTTTGTGGTTGTTTGCAGGGCTTTTTGGAGATGCACAATAACATCAGCTAGAGGGGTGAGGTGGGGGGAGACTCAACCAGCTCTCCTGGACCTCTCCGGCAGAAAGACAAAGCACAATCAAAAGAATTTGGATTCAGGAAAACATTATTTGAAATGTAGAAATGTTCCACGCTCAAGGTTAATAATAAATAGGTGCCTGGACGTTCTCTGGGGTTAGTGAGTGGAGCCATGCCCTGAATGATACATATTTAAATATTCCTTTTGGCCCAGGCAGCAGAAGTCATTATAACACGGTTCAGTTCTTAAGTCATCACAAAAATAGAAACGTAAAAGGTGTGTTTAACCTGTAGAGCAATTACAACGGAAGAGATAATTACGAGTTCACTCCTGTACTGTTAAACCTGTCAAATGGTGATGAAAAGATGTAACCACAGCAGTTTTTGTGGTTGTGTCATGAAAAACACCTATGGGAGCACAACTTCAGAGAATGTAGAAACCTGTTTGTTTTTGCTGTACTTGGATGAAACTACCTTTTTCAGGCTAGTTTTTCAGTTAATTTTTGTTCATAGTAATAGTTGTAGGAGCAGATCTGCTGTATACATTTGGAGAGGTTTTGGGTCTATTAAAAACATGGAGGATGGGAGGTGTCCCTGGCAATGATAAAGGTGACCTCCCATAGGCGTCCTTGAATAAAAGCATCTGCCAAATAGTAAATAGTCTTCTAGAATAGTCTCTCTCTCTCTCTCCCTGTTCCTCTTCATCCAAACAATCTGTCCCCTCTACCCCGTCTCTTTCTATCCTCTTTTCACCCAGAAGCCCTTAATATCCCACCTCCACGGTATAGATTTTCTCCCGTTCTTATGTTTTGGGAACTCTCTCTCTCTCTCTCTCTCTCCCTACCCCCAGGACACCCGTCCATCCCCTCCCCTCCACCCCAGCACCCCCAGCGCCTGTCCCTGCATGTACCCCGGGACTTGACCTCCAGAAAGCACCCGTGGTTTGCAAGGGTGGAGTCTGTGAGGGGGGTGCAGCCAGGGAGAGGATCAACATGACAGGGAAGTTAAGTGGTTTTTGATGGTCCTCTCTGTGGATTTCATTACAGAGAAGCAGAATCAAACTCTCTGAGAAGAGGTGCGCTTGCTCTGTAAACATCACAGCCTCTCCGCCTGTATTAGCCATGTTGTCTTTCTTAAGCTTCTGCCATGAGGAGCAATATTGTATAGATATGGTGGAGGATCATGGGGATGTATGCTGGGGTTCAGGCACAAGATGATCCTCCCATCCAGGAGTTCAGGGTGGGGACGAGGAGAGTCAAGGGCAGACGGAGGTTGTCTGAAACTATTTCCAAGGCTGATGCCAGGCTTTACATGGAGGCCTTCCAGAGCAGAGATCAAGGTAAAATGAGGCACAGGTGGTTTCTAGGCATTCCTCAGAACCCCACAGAACACAAGGGTGGGCAGGATAGTGTAGTGTTTGAAACCCAAAATCCAAAGCCTACCTGTAGGCATCCTAGAGCAAGAAGCTATAGAGCCAGCCTGTTCCTGATCAGTGCAATTCACTTTAGATAAAAGCTTGACTACCCATTAACCAGTGACCAGCAATGAGTCTTTTAGAGTGAGTGGATGTGTCTTGCTCATTATAACATAACCTAAATATATTTTTTTACCACCAACACATAAATAATAATTTATATATATATATAATTATAATAATTTACAACAATTCATTCCAACAAACTGGAAGATACATTTAACAAACACCACAAAAGGTGTCAGTCAGCCATGGTAAATTGGAGAAACACCATAAAATTTTTGTAAATATACTACACAAAACTACGCTACAAGCTTTGGTTCCTATGCCTCCATTCCGGCACTACTTGGATGTGAGACATCCACCCACGCCCCTCCATGACCCAGGTTGAGTGCATGGAATACCTAGGACAGGTGCTCCTTCAGGTGGGGCTCCTCTCACAGTAGCCTCCCTTTGTTCCATGCAGCTTCATCTCTCAGCTGGGAATATCCTCGCTCTGATGTGACACGCCATGGCCCCTGCACCTGCACTGTTTTGCACCCAGGTTGGAGGAGCAGCACTCATCTGGCCTTCTCACTACAAAGCATTTCCCGAACATTTTTGGCTCAGAAATCTGTCGTTTGGTGAAAGCGGCTTTCAGAGATGGTAATCTGGTCCCTGGTAAACTTTGAGTTGTCAGCAAAGGAGAAAACTAAACATCAAACGAAGATGACATACATTTCTACAGGTCGCAATCCTGGCAATTAAAGCAAGATTCCTACAGATGATTAATTCCTTATATTATATGAATAACTAACTATGGACTAAATACTACAGACGAAACCAAGTGGAAACTAAGCAAGCGCAGCCAGTAGAGATTTGTGTGGACAGAAACTCAGAGACTCTCAAATTGAAAAAAGAGGTATTTTTTAAGAAGTCTTTACAAGGCTGTTTCACAAGTGTTGGAAAAGACACTGTCTACAGATGGTTTGACCAATGACAGCCGTCCGCACAATGAACTTGCTGTTCAATCAATCCTGCAGGCCGACAAAGAAGCCCCAGCGCAGGGCTCTACAAACGTCTGGCAGGGCTGCCTCTCACTTTATTTCTCTTGGGAGAGATGGGGAAACACTAGATCTGGCCAGGCTGGTGCCTGTTCTGGTTGTGGTTCCTGGTGCAGAGTACTGGGTCATGGTGGTGACAGCGCCAATGAAAACACCAGGCCTTCCCTTTTCTCTTTGTGGTGTGGTTTAGCTTTTCTACCACCTGCAGATGGTGGTGGTGATGGTGGTGATGCCGTGACTGGCCGTAGTGAACTGTGACCCAAACTACTGCACCCCTTCCCCTCAGTGGGATGAGAGGAAGTGGGTTTCCTCTGGATGGCTGGTGGCATGTCAGGGCCCTGGCTGCTCCACGGCTCGGCTAACGGCATCCGACACACAGCAATGACAAGCATTTGCAGGAATTTGGTCTCATTATACATGACGAATGGTAACCCTGGGTGCAGCCAACAGCCATGCTAGCAGCCTATTAGACTGGCTTTATGTTCCCTGGAATCAGGCTTGGACACAAACTAGCCCCTACAGTCCTGACGGCCCAAGCATAATGAAGACTGGTTTTAAATCTCTCAATGGAGGTTTGGACTAACTAAACAAATCAGTTATTAACTTTTTTGCAATTTCAATCCTATAATTCCACTATGAGTAACAAAGCAATTTGCATCAAAATACGAAAGTAGCATTGATAAAAATTTGGTACAATAAATAGTGAACAAAATAGGGAATAAAACTGGCATCTATCAATAGCGAATAGACAATAGAAAGAGAATTTAAGAATAGTATAAGGTCAACCATTAACCACAAATACAAAAAAAGAGAAATACATTTTAGACATGTCCAAGATTACATTTATTAAATCACATGGCTGATGACAGGGTTGTTGTTCTAAACTGAAACCGCACAAATTGAGGACCCAGTGTGCCACGCCACCCTACCATGTGGTCATCACGCCGTGGATCTCCCACTTTCACTGGCGCCCCTGGGGTTCGGCTGCAGAGTGGCATCTATCATTGGCTGGGCACAGTTTATTTGGTTTAATACATGGTGCTCCGGCCCTATTTTCACAGGCTAATTGTTGTTGAAGCTAATGCTTCACCTCTGCCTCTCTTGGCCACAACCCACAAAAGCCATGGTTATCCAGGATGTCCACCAGCACTGAAGGTGGAAGGGTCTCTAGGATCTGAAACTCTTCTAACTTAGAGCCTGCCACCCTCTTTTCACCTATTTTCACCTTTCACCTTCCTATTTTGAAGTGTTCAAATAAGAGAGACTAAGGATGTTATGTTATTAAAGTATGAGACTTAAATTGAAGCTTCATGGTTATTTATTCGACTACTTTTTCCACATAGATTTTTGTCTAAATAACTCCTGGGGTTTTAAAAAACAGACCTTGACTAAATGTCAATAAACAAAAAACCTGTAACAACATTTGAGCATGTCTCTACCAGCCTGATGCACACATTTCATTGCACAATGGCACAAATGCCATTGTGCAAGTATTGCATTCCATGATACAGAGTTGTAGTATCATAATGCACCCCTGGTGCATTATGTTGTTATGTTGTATGGCCCTCCAGAACCACCAGGTCCAGCACAGCTCTGGAGAACTTGTCCAAAGGGCCTGGTCATTACAGGTGGACCCAACAGGGTTGAGGGTTTGGACTGGTTTGAAACCAGCTGAGAAGGTTCCTAGTAGGCGCTGGACAACTCCCTCTGTTGAGAGAAGAGGCTTGAGGCCCCAATGCATTCCAGCACACTCAGCCTTGGTGTCATTTCAGATTACCCAATGGTTTCTATTAGAGAGGAATCAAATGGTCATTAGAAGCTAACCTGAGGTCTTTTGTTTTCCCAGAAATGGTGAAGGAAACGGGGAGGGAAACATGTCGAGAAGTGACCTTGATTTGAGATGATTGACTGATTTGGTTCAGTTCCACTTCTGGGAGAACCAAAATCAGAGAGTTAACAAGTGTAGCCCTCGCCTGTAGGCCCTCATCCACAGTGGGAAGAACAAGACATAGTGTCCCCACGTGGTCATCGTATGTTGGACCACAGGACAAGGAGGAGGAGACTTCCAAACTAGAATAAGATCCTGGGGGTGTTGGACCCCCCAGTGGGGATCAACATCAGACAAGTAGAACCCCTACTTGTCTGACTATCACAAGGCTGAGAGAACACAGCTCTCTCTTGTATGGACTGACATTCTTTGTTAATAGGGAGAGAGAGAGAGAGAGAGAGAGAGAGAGAGAGAGAGAGAGAGAGAGAGAGGGAGTGGGGGAGAGATAGTAGACAGGGTAGTCCTTGAAGTGAGAGGGAGGGAGGGAGAGAGAGTGAGAGAAAGAGAGAGAGATAGAGAGAGAGAGAGAGAGTGAGAGTGAGAGTGAGAGTGAGCGTGAGCGTGAGAGTGAGCGTGAGAGTGAGAGTGAGCATGAGAGTGAGCGTGAGAGTGAGCG
>OMKI01057380.1:4387-26013 GCA_900302315.1 Phycis blennoides | reverse complement strand
TCCACTGCAGTCAGTGCTTCCACTGCTGTCAGTGCGTCCACTGCAGTCAATGCTTCCACTGTAGTCAGTGCTTCCACTGTAACCACTGCAGCCTTCTCCAACAAGGAGTCCATCCAGAGGGAGGTGAAGGCCACTCTCTCCCAGAAAGCCACCCTCAGCTGTGAGGTGTCTGATGTGAAGACGGAGGTGAAATGGTACAAGGATGGCAAGTTGCTGACCTCCAGCAAGACCCTTCATATGGAGTCCAAGGCTAAGAGTCGCCAGCTGGTGATAGACAGTGTGGAAAGGAAGGATGCTGGAGAATACATCTGTGAAGCTGGGACTGAGAAGCTGGTGTATAAGTTACAGGTGGCAGGTAAGGGCTCATCAAATCTTTGTCTTCCGTTGCTTTATTGATCAAGTATGTCTGTTTGGTTTAAGGATCGGCGTTGCCAAGGACTTCAGAGTGAGAAAATAGAATAATGACAAGAACCTTTGATTGAAGATGTTAAATGCAAAGTCAGATGTTCTCTGCAATATTCAGCTTCTGTGATAGGAATGTAGGATTCTAATGTCTACATATTTGGGTTTCATTCTAGGTGTAATATATTCTCAAAGGGCCATTTTTTCTCATTTGTAGAATACTATGATGCATTTGTGTCCTTGTATACTTATGTGATTTGATTCATTATTTAAAGTTAGCAATATGAACTGTCATAATGTTCCCACACCACTCTATTCTAAACGTGTCCAGAGATCCAAACCAAGCCAGCCTTCTCCAACAAGGAGTCCATCCAGAGGGAGGTGAAGGCCACTCTCTCCCAGAAAGCCACCCTCAGCTGTGAGGTGTCTGATGTGAAGACAGAGGTGAAATGGTACAAGGATGGCAAGTTGCTGACCTCCAGCAAAACACTTCATATGGAGTCCAAGGCTAAGAGTCGGCAGCTGGTGATAGACAGTGTGGAAAGGAAGCATGCTGGAGAATACATCTGTGAAGCTGGGACTGAGAAGCTGGTGTATAAGTTACAGGTGGCAGGTAAGCGAAACACTCCGAAACAGCCTCTTCTCAGCCAATCTCTTCTTTGATCAATGAAGCTTCATGGGTTTCTTTCCCTCAAAACTCAAGATACCGCCGCAAAGTTCCAGAAGAGGTCGATCAAGGACACCTGTGTTGAAGTGAGTGAGAAGGTGGTCTTGACCGCCGAGCTGACCTCGGACAGCGCCTCTGTCACGTGGTTCAGGGACGGCGTGCAGCTCAGCGAGGGCAACAAGTACGAGATCAGGAAAGACGGCATGTCTCGCACGCTGGTGGTGACATCCACCGAGTCCAAAGACAGCGGCACATACTCCTGTCACACGGCCGATGACAAAATAGAGTTCAAGGTACAGGTCAAAGGTGAGCCACTTACATTCTAATGGGAACCAATGGATGTGTTGACGATTCACATGACAGCTATGGCCCCGATGTGTTACCGACATCATCAAAAGTACGTTCTCCTTTCAGAGTCAGCGGTGAAGTTTGCGACGCCGTTGAAGGCAGTCACGGTGGAGTTGGGCGGCACGCTGAGCCTGATGTGTGAGCTAAACCAGGCGGCTGGAGATGTTCTCTGGCGCCATGGCGGTAAAGAAATCAGGCCGGGCGGCCGGTTTGTCGTCAGCACGGACGGCGCCAAGCGGGTCCTTACTGTGACCGCCGTGACCAAGGAAGACGAGGGAGAATACAGCTGTGAATGTAAAAATGACAAGACATCCACTCAGGTCACCTCAAAGGGTAAGGATAAGTTAATTGAGCTTTCGACGTGTGACTGAGCAAAAAACAGTTGTCGTTTAAGTAGAATGGCTCACTCATTTGATGGGGCTTTTTCTCTATTCCTTTAGCACCCAGGCTAGTGAGGCTAACCGCCAAGCTAAACAACGTCGTAGCGGTGGAGGGAAAAGACGCCATCTTTAAATGCACCGTCACACCAGCAGACGTCAACGTCAAATGGTTCCGTGACAACATACCCATCGTCGCCGGACCAAAGTACAAGATGGAGCATGGTGGCACCAGCCACTCCCTCACCATCACCGCCGTCACTCAGAAAGATGCCGGAGAAATCAGTGTGGACGCAGAGGGCAAGGGCTGCAACGCCACTCTGCAAGTGCAACGTACGAACTGAAAAAGCACACACATTTAGGGGCGACATACAGTAGCTCAGTCTTTATTTATGGGGTTGAATTGATGGGATTTTACATGTTGTTATATGTTATATCTTAATGTTGTTATTCCAGAGGTTCCTGTGACCATTAAGAAGAAGCTGGAGAACCTAACCGTGGAGGAGCAGAGCGAGGTGAGGATGGAGGTGGAGCTCAGCAAGCCCTCGGCGGAGGTCAGGTGGATGAAGAACGGTGTGGTGCTGCAGCCGGCGGGCAACATGGAGCTCCTGGTGGATGGAGCCAAGCAGAGTCTGGTCTTTAAGAGTGTGGTGTGCGCAGACCGTGGCCTCTACTCCTGTGAAACGCTCGACGACAAGACCCAGGCCAAGCTCACTGTTGAGAGTAAGAGTGATAGCTTATTGCAAGTTCTTTGAGTAGGGGCCAACATCCATGAATAAGCCCCAAGACAGCCCTTTGAACAGTGTATGTCAGACGACAAAGAACCTTTTGGCATACTGAATCAACACCTCATCTTCTCTTTGTTCAGTGAGGAAGATTTCGATTGTGAAAGGACTGGCGGAAACCAGGGCTCAGGAGGCAGAGACGGTAACTCTGGAGGTGGAGCTCAACCAGGCTGACGTTGAAGGCTCCTGGACCAGAGACGGCCTAAAGATCAAGACAGGGCCCACCTGTCGTACCACAGTTTTGGGGAAGAAGCATGCCCTTACGCTCTCCCAACTCAAGATGGAGGATGCGGGAACAATCGCTTTCCAAGCAGAAGGGGTCCACACGTCCGGCAAATTGATTGTCACAGGTTTGTTCAGAATTCAGCACTGAGTAGTTTTATTTCGTTTTGCTGAAATAATTGTTTTGTCTTGCTGACCAAGGACTTTTTTGGTTGTATTCACAGAACCCGCCGCCATGATCTCCAAACCCATTTTGAATATCCGTGCTCCTGAGAAAGATAAGGTCACCTTTGAGTGTGAAGTCTCAAGGACCAACGCGGAAGTCAAGTGGTTTAAGGTAAGAAACATAGATAGCCTATCTACGAGGCTATCTGTTGCATGTAGCCTATGCAACAGTGACTGTACCGTTTTGACTGTCAAATTATGATGGAAAAAATAATAACAATAATACTATGGTTAAAAAAAAAAAAAAATCTCCAACCCTTCTCATAGGGTGACACGGAACTGAAACCCGGGAAGAACCTGGGAATCTATTCCTCGGGCCGCAAGCGCAGTCTGATCATCCAGAAATGTAGCACAGAAGACCAAGGCACCTATATCTGCCGCTCCGCAGACGACAACACATCAGCCACGCTCACCGTGCACGGTAATCCATCGAGAGAAGAAATACCTTTTGAGTTCACTGTTTAAATGTATACACGGTAAAATCATGCTGCAGGTGACTCATTCACGCGTGTCCCTGCAGCCAGAGACATTCGGATCGTTAAGAAGCTGGAGGACGTGGAGGTGACGGAGAAGGAGAGTGCCTCGTTTGTCTGTGAAATCTCCCACGACGAGGTGGACTTCCAGTGGTACAAGGGAAGCAGCAAGCTCAAAGTGGGGGACAACGTTAAAATGAGACAAGAGGGTGGGTAACATTTCCAGGTTCTAGATGGCAGCATGTACAGTATTCAAGGTGTTCTTTATCGTCATTAACCCAACATGCAGGCACACAGGTTAACGAAAGGAGGGCTATGGCTTCACCAAGAGGGTGTAAGCGGGAAGGGGGCCCCGAAGCACACAGCTATTTTTACTTCTATTGCTATAGATATGAAATGAAATGTGCCCTCCTTGGAGCTTTGGGCTTCAGACGTAATTCTGCTTTCGTTTTCATTTTGCCATAGGTAAAACCTATGTCCTCCTGTTCAAATCTGTGACTCCAGAAGATGTTGGTGAGATCAAATTTACAGCTGAGAAGGCCTCCTCAATTGCAAAACTTAAAGTGAAAGGTGAGACTGGTATATTTAGTGTGGCTGCTTTATGTCAACATCAAGAACTAATAAGGTTTGCGACTAATTTAGAGGCAGGTTGCAATAGGATCTTTATCTAAACCTATTGACTGGTTTCAGTGGTCAAAACTGTAATTGGACATCTGACCTGTTTTCAGATAATCCAATTGATATAGAGGTTTTGACACTGGCCAATCCAGTTATTTCCTGTCATTAATTACATAACAGACCATACCCTTATGTCTCATTGCGTCTTGATGGCAAATACAACAATTCTCTGTAGGAGTTTTATTGTATTAAGGTTAATAGCTCTTCAAAATATACGTTTTTATTGGTGGTAAGTGTTTGATTTACATAAGATTCATAAAAGGTAAATTTTTGAATTAGCTGATGTTTGTTTGAGCTTGTCGGAGTTTCTTCGTTTCTTCAGGCTTACACTTTTTGACTGGAATCTAATTTATTGGAAAGTTATGTTAATTTAGGTCGTGCTAGGGAGAAGACTCTTCCTCTTCCCAGTTGATAGAATCTAGAGTGAGTAGTCATCCCCTAGAAGAGGGCTGGGGGTTGGGTTTCTCCTGCAACATGTGGTTGTATTTCAACGCAATGCGTGATGGATGTGATGGAGACTTGGCTGGGGTCCATATCCTCAGTAGACAGGGTCTATTCCTGTCAGTTGACGGAAGTTGTTCGCAGGCTATTTGAAACCAATCCAAAAAAGTGAAAAAATGTGTCCAGCATATGTAACAGTGTGTGAACACCTATGACACCTCTGAACTCTATTACCTGAGCTTTGTGTATCAGTAAAATTGATGTTTAGCTTTATGCTTAGTTTAGATAGGACTTTGGTCACACAAATTTTTGTCTCTTGGTATGTGGAACTGGTCTTTAGCATAGGGATGTAGTTTGCTTGCTCCAGATTTGATTGCTTTTGTTTGTTGTAAAGGCATTGTAAAGGTTGTTTGTTGTAAATTCAAGTATTGGTCTCCTTTAGAACCCCAAGAAAAGGCCCACATGTACATTGTATATGTTATTTCATTCGGGTGGTTAGAAAAGGACTTTGACCGTGGTCATGGCAATAGGCTGTCACATTCCCCTTGGCCGTACATGGTTGGCACTGAGCAATGATGAGGTGGTGTTGTTATCGCCCCAGAGCTGCCCGTGAAGTTTGTGAAGAGGCTTCGCGATAAGATTGCGATGCACAAGCATCGCGGCCATCTGGAGTGTCAGGTGTCCCGCGCCAGCGCCAGGGTCAGCTGGTACAAGAACAAGACGGAGATCAAGAACGACCAGAAGTACGAGATCAGGAGCGAAGACGTTTACCGCAAGCTCACCATCAACGACGTGTGCGCCGACGACGAGGCCACCTACACCTGTGACGCCATCGATGACAAGACGTCCTGTAAGCTGCTGGTGGAAGGTAAACGGATGGGAGCCCTGGGAGCTATGGGAGCTATGCTGCGCAGTGTGCCTCCAATGCCGACGTTTGAATCAAAGCGAGTCTAGTGATGTGACGACCGTGTAGACGACCCCGACGACCTTTTACTGAAGTTCATAAAAGAAACTTCATGCCATCAAACCCCTAAGCAATGAGAGGTCTGACTGTCTGTCTTGACTGTCTGTCTGTCGATTGTTTTGTTGTGTATCTACCTGTTTATCAGTCTGTCTGTCCGTCAGTTTGTTTGTCTGTGGATCTGACCTCTGCTGTGTTTGTATATGCTCTCCTGCTGTGCAGTTGTCATGTCTAAAGGCAAAGCAATCTATGAATGCTTTTTCTTTGCAATTAAACCTTTTTTTTCTTTAAAGTAAATATACACAACTATGTTGTTTTTTGTATTAGTTTCGTCATTTACATCAATGAGCTGTACAGAACCAATATGCTCTGTTTTTCCTCCTGGTGCTAACAGAGCAGTCCATCAGCATTGTTCGAGAGTTGAGTGCGGTAGAAGTGACTGAGCCCTTCGCGGCCGTCTTTGAAGTGGAAATCAGCATGGAGCTGGTGAAGCCTCCGATTTGGACACTGAACAGAGCAGTGTTGCAGGAGAGCAATGATGTCGAAATGGAGAAAGAAGGCACTTTGCATCGCCTCACCTTTAAGAAGACCAAAGCATCCATGACCGGACCCGTGCAGTTCACTGCTGGCAAGAGCAAATCCAATGCACAACTCTTTGTCAAAGGTAAAACAGTTAAAGCTGTTGCTCGTGAAATATTATACAGCAACATTATACATGGGCTAGGATTCAGTTGAATCAAACATTGTTAATGTTCCCCTGCAGAGCGCCCCCTGGAGGTGATGGAGCCCATCAAAGAGGTGAAAGCGAAGGAAAAAGCCTCGGCTGTACTGAGCTGCAAGTTCTCTACCGCGCCCAAAGAGGTGAACTGGTTTAAAGGGGAAACGTTACTGGCAGCATCGGACAAGTTTAGCATCAGGCAAGATGCTTCAAAGGCTCAGCTGACCATTCAGAACCTGACTGCCGAGGACAGTGGCGAATACTGCTGTCAGTCTGGACCTGCCAAGACCAAAGGCTCTCTCATCGTGGAAGGTATGAATCCAGTGGTGCAGTGAAAATAAAATGTTGTGTTAAAGTGTAAGGTGGATGGAGGGGGTTGTGTTATCCCCATGATCACAGCCCGCACCAACTTTGTGATCCTTTTCCTTGTGCTAGTGCTGTCGTTATGCATTAGCATGACGATGAGCGATGTTGCATATGAAACCCGCCAACATGGAATGGAATAACAGCAGCCCGCTATCCCCCTCCTCTCTCTTGGCCTTCCAGCACGCGACATCAAGATCTCCAAGCACTTGGTGGACACCGAGGTGGATGAAGACAGCGACGCCACCTTCACCTGTGAGATCAACTATGCGGATGAAGAGCTGCAGTGGCTGCTGAACGACAAGCTGCTGTGCACCAACGAGGTGAACACCATCAGCCACGAGGGAAAGGCGCACAAGCTCACGCTCAAGAACCTGGCTCCGCAGGACGGCGGCACGATCAGCATCCAAGTCCGCAAGGTCAAAGAGTCTGCCACGCTGAAGGTCAAGGGTGAGGACGGCATGGTTGATCGGTTGTTTTTCAGTTATTCAGGAGCTGGTGAACAAACGTATGTATCAGTGCCACCATTTTTTCGCATTAGCAACTTTTGGCGTCCGAGATTTTTCCACGGTGGCCGGACAAAGGTGGACCAGAATAAACCATTTATAAAAGAAAATCGCTAAATGGGGATAGCCGCATTTTATTTCCTTCAAAACGAACATTCTTTCATTCAATTTTTTTAATGGCATGAATAGCTGCAGTGTAAAAGTGACATAGTGCAGGTTTAACTTCTAGCTCTAATACCCTACAGAGAAACGCACCGTGTTCCTCAAGTCGCTGGATGACGTCGTCGGGGAAGAGAAAGGCATGATCACACTGGCGTGCGAGGCCTGCAAGCCCAGGGTGTCGCCAACGTGGAGGAAGGGTGGCTCCGTACTGAAGGCCGGCCCTAAGTACGAGCTCCTCCACACCGGCAAGTCCCTGGGACTGATCATCAAGGATGTCACCAAGGAGGACGCCGGAGTGTACAGCTGCGACCTTGGAACTGAGGTGTCCAAGTCAAAGGTGACTGTAAGAGGTGAGTACAGTTTAACCACATGGTGAGATTGTGGAAGTCTTTGACATTTGTTTTACTATCTGTAATAGTAGATTGATTATTTGTCTCATATCCTTATATTAGTATATATATATATATATATATATATATATATTAGTTTCAGTTTTGTATATTGTGTTTCACTTCTGTATTTGTATCGTGTGTTATGTGTATTTCTCCTCCTCTTTTCTCCGGCTCAACACTATCTTTACCTTGAGTGGATGACATTGAAACTTCCTTTGGGATTTATGAAGGCTCATCTTATCTTATGATGAACCCTATCCTCTGTTCTGGATTTAGAAATAGCCATTGGTATCACCAAGTATCTGAAGTCAGTGGAGGTCAACGAGGGAGAATCCTGCAGCTTCGAATGCATCCTGTCACGGGAGAGCACGGACGCGTGCTCTTGGACCCTCAATGGAACAACAGTTGCTAACGGAGGACGCTTCAGAGTTTCCAGTAAAGGACGCAAGTACATGTTGACCGTCAGGGATGTCACCCCTGCCGATGCTGGAGAAGTGATCTTTAGCATTAATGAGCTGAACTCCAAAACTACATTAGCAGTTGAAGGTAAGTCCTGGAAAAAAAAAAAGATTTTTATTAGAGACGTTTTTATTATTGACATCACAAGGGAGAAATGTGTGATAATGGTTAGGGATAGGATTAATCCTGCTTTAAAAATGTTGTTATTATTTATTGCAGGTAAAGCTCAGTCTTTGTCAAAGGAGCTACAGAATGTAAGCGTCAGTGCAGGGGAAGATGCCGTGTTTGCCTGTGAGGTGACGCAGGTTAGCGCCGCTGTGAACTGGACCAAAGAGGGGAAGGGCATCCGAAAAAGCCAAAAGTATGAACTCCTCCAAGAGGAGAAGGTCAGGAAGATGATCATCCATGGTGTCACGACACAGGACTCAGGAGAGTACAGCTGTGAGGTTGTTGGAGGAGCAACCACCAAGGCCCAGCTGGAGATAAAAGGTAACACTGAGGGGATTCATCTTGTACAATTGTGGTACGATTGTGATCACCAAAAGTAGAAAAGTGCATGGTATCTTATCTCTTATCTCATGGTAACTTTTCATCCACCCTTGAATATTTACTTTAAAATGTAACTTTAAATTACTTTAAAAATACTAAATACACCATATGCTTGAAGACATATGAAAGCATACACAAAATATTTATATGTTTTGTAGAATTGGTACATAATCACACTTTTATTGAATATTTGCATGAAACATATTTATTCCATTCATTTCACAGAACCAGTCCACAGATTCACCAGAGTTCTGAAGGACTGTGATGCTGAAGAGGAGGGCACCATCACCCTGCAGTGTGAGACAGTACAAAGCCCCACCAAGGTGACTTGGTACAAGGGCAGCACAGAGCTCAGGTCGGGACCTCACTATGATATGTCCCAGAAGCAAGGCATCCTGACCCTTACCATCAGACAGCTGGAGGAAACAGACAGTGAGACCTACACCTGTGACGTGGTTACTGCCAAGAGCACGGCAAAGGTCACCATCAAAGGTAGGAACAGGAGCATGATATTATGTTTAGGCTTATACAGGAGGTTCTGGTGGTCTCGTTGCATGATATGAGCATTTGTTCATAACGTGAGACCTTGCACATATATTTACATATTCTTCTTTTGCAATTGCTTGAAATTGTAATGTCATTGCGGAATGTGTAACTTGAGGTTGCCGTTCAGCTCGGATGGTGAGTGAAGCCAATTGTTGTCATATCATAGCTGTATCTTGTGTCAATGCTACCTCATACTGTTTTGGGAGGTTTTCAATTGTTTTGTATTTCTATGGTTGTGTTTGATCATCACCTTTCCTCCGCAATGTGTCTTTTGGTCTGCATGGTGGAAGATAATGAAGCAATTCTGCATTGCACAGCACTGTGTGAATGTTTGTAAGACCTTGTGTTTCATATTCTGATGTCTTGAGGCAGTGATTGCTGCCTGACCCCAAAAAAGTGGTTGGTTCTTTATCATGCATTTTGTGTCGGATTACTCACTACAGAATAATAATTGAAATGTTTCAGTTTGCTCTTGATTCAGTGCACTGGTGTGACTTAAACGTCATTACAGCAACAGCCAGCTTGTTTGCCCTCCTGCTGGACTCGTGCATATGATTACAAAAAGTGCTTGTTGGAAGACTGCATCATGCCAAATCATTTTCATCATCCATCCCCTTCATGGTCACCCTGTCCCGTTCATCCAAGCACTTCATGATCAGTTTCCTGTTCCAGTTAATGGGAGTTGTCTTTATCTACCTCCAGCCCTGCCTGTCATTTTTAAAGAGCAACTGGAGAACCAGCATACGAAGGAAGGGGAGAGTGTTACCCTGGGATGTGAGCTTTCCAAGCCTGGGGCTGAGGTTCTCTGGAGGAAAGGTTCTGAAACTCTCCAAGCTGGAGTCAAGTATGAGATGAAGCAGAGCAACACCTCCTGTGAGCTTAAAATGACACAGTTGAAGGAGGAAGACAGCGGAGAATATTTCTGTGTGTGTGGAAACCAAACCACATCTGCAACTGTCAGAGTCGAGGGTATGGATATTTGTAAAATATCATGCTTGCATTTAGTGACCTGTGCTTTTTATTTGGGTAATATACATTTTGGACATACACACAAATACCAATAAGAGAATAAATAATTTCCTTCGTCAGAGGATAGGGGTAAATAAAATGACCATTCCATTTATTGAACAAAATGTTACATCTCTTATTCAAAACATTGATTATACAGCATTACCAGCAACCTTCACCCAGAAGTTGGAAAGCCAAGAAGCTGAAGAAGACAACAGTGTTACTCTGCACTGTGAGCTCTCTAAAGCTGGGGTTCCTGTAGAATGGAGGAAAGGAACAAAGGTCCTCAAGTCTGGAGAAAAGTACCAGATGAAGCAGAAAGCCTCAGTGAATAAACTCCTGATCAGCAACGTGGTGCCAGAAGACAGTGGAGACTACAGCTGTGTGTGCGGAGATCAGAAGACCTCTACTAGCATCCACATCAAGGGTAGGAGGAACACTTCAAGAGTTCTTCAATGAAGATGCAGTTGAGGATTTACTCCTTTAGTATTTAGTGGAGCCAAAGTTTAATTCCAGCATTTCAGGATTTTCAAGATCGAGTGTCACATTGGCAAACAGCCATCATTAGCAACTTAAATAATGCTGAGACAACTACTTGTCTTCAGAGAATATTACATTTTCATTTTATTTTTACACCAAGGCTGCATTTTTTTTATTCTCCAAGCTGCTCAGCTGATACAGTTTAATTTGTACTAGCTATGTTGTTTGATTTTAGAAGTTTGTTAGTCTTTGATGATGTTAGATTTAATTAGTTACTAAACAACCAATGATTCTGCAGCCAAACCAGCAAACTTCACCCAGAAGTTGGAAAGCCAAGAAGCTGAAGAAGATAGCAGTGTTACTCTGCACTGTGAGCTCTCTAAAGCCGGGGTTCCTGTGGAATGGAGGAAAGGAACAAAGGTCCTCAAGTCTGGAGAAAAGTACCAGATGAAGCAGAAAGCCTCAGTGAATGAACTCCTGATCAGCAACGTGGTGCCAGAAGACAGTGGAGATTATAGCTGTGTGTGTGGAGAGCAGAAGACCTCTACTAGCGTCCACATCAAGGGTAGGAGGAACTCTTCAAGGGTTCTTCTGTGGGGATGCAGATGAAAATTTGTTCCTTTAGTTTCAAGTGCACCAAAATTTGATGATGTGCATATTTCTAGATTATCTAGATCAGGCAATTGTTTGTGATACTGTGTCTATTGGTATAAGTTATTGATGTGTGTTCTGGATATTGTTTGGCTATACATTGGGATTCCAAGCATGTATTGTCTGTATTGTTGCAAACTGCTCAGCTGGTACAGTTGCATGTGTAATAGTTATATTGATCCATTTAAAATGGACAGTATGTACAGTATGTACTCAATGACGTTAGATCTAACTACAGTTAACCCCCAATCACTCCTCAGCCAAACCAGCAACCTTCACCCAGAAGTTGGAAAACCAAGAAGCTGAAGAAGAAAACAGTGTTACTCTGCACTGTGAGCTCTCTAAAGCTGGGGTTCCTGTGGAATGGAGGAGAGGAACAAAGGTCCTCAAGTCTGGAGAAAAGTACCAGATGAAGCAGAAAGCCTCAGTGAATGAACTCCTGATCAGCAACGTGGTGCCAGAAGACAGTGGAGACTACAGCTGTGTGTGTGGAGAGCAGAAGACCTCCGCTAGCATCCACATCAAGGGTAGGAGGAACACTTCAAGGGTTCTTCTGTGGTGATGGTCTTCGTAATGGATTGTATTATACAAGACAGCAAAGTGATATTTCATATATTTGTGAGGGGTTACGGATTGATGTTCACATTTATAACTGCATTCTGGTCAATGATATCTGCAATCTAATTGCCTTTTTTCCCCTGGTGTCCGATGTGTCATTTTGTTCTGACTAGTGCAATTTAAATTATGTATGTTCTTTATGATGGCAAAGCATGACAGGTTCATAGATGTATCATTGTGGGATGTCTTTCCATGTCCAATTTCTGTCCAAAAGACATGTTGAATGCTGTTAGATTTAATCACAGTTACTAAACAACGAATGATTCTGCAGCCAAACCAGCAACCTTCACCCAGAAGTTGGAAAGCCAAGAAGCTGAAGAAGATAGCAGTGTTACTCTGCACTGTGAGCTCTCTAAAGCCGGGGTTCCTGTGGAATGGAGGAAAGGAACAAAGGTCCTCAAGTCTGGAGAAAAGTACCAGATGAAGCAGAAAGCCTCAGTGAATGAACTCCTGATCAGCAACGTGGTGCCAGAAGACAGTGGAGACTACAGCTGTGTGTGTGGAGATCAGAAGACCTCCGCTAACGTCCACATCAAGGGTAGGAGGAACTCTTCAAGGGTTCTTCAATGGGGATGCAGATGCAGTTTATGATGCATTAATTTGGTTTTGGTTTGAAACAAATGTTTGCCTTTTTAACTTTTATTTGTATTTTATTTAACACATTTTTCATAACCATTAGATTGTCAGGTTTTAAAACCAAATGGCAGCTACTTCAATCACATCTGGATGGCAATCTGCCATGATAGCTGTTTGTACAATGTTCATGTGTTTTGTTGGATTTGTTTGAAAAATATGTATTTTCTTTGATATTGTCAACCATAACTAGCTCCTACATTTTAACTCTATAATGTCATTTGAATTTCCAATGTGTGCTTCAAATGCATGCTTAATTATGCTTTTCGTAACCACATTTTACACTTGATGTTCATTCCCACTGTCCTGATTTGAGCTTTTCATGTTTCAGTGTCGTATATATTTTTGGATAACTGTTTCTTATTCAATCTCCATGTGTCGTATTATACTATCTACCGGCTTGTGATTCACAATAGATCTGTATTTTACATTGTTAATACATTTCTAACCAACACCTCACTCATCACTCCTCAGCCAAACCAGCAACCTTCACCCAGAAGTTGGAAAGCCAAGAAGCTGAAGAAGATAGCAGTGTTACTCTGCACTGTGAGCTCTCTAAAGCCGGGGTTCCTGTGGAATGGAGGAAAGGAACAAAGGTCCTCAAGTCTGGAGAAAAGTACCAGATGAAGCAGAAAGCCTCAGTGAATGAACTCCTGATCAGCAACGTGGTGCCAGAAGACAGTGGAGACTACAGCTGTGTGTGTGGAGAGCAGAAGACCTCCGCCAGTGTCCACATCAAGGGTAGGAACACATTTTAGTTTTTTGGTCAGGGAAATTTGTCATCTCATATTAGATTCATATTTTTTTATGTTTTGCTATTCATTAATCTATTTTTCTAACATCTTATCACTTGAAACGTCCTGTCTCTGTACATTTGTGTATGTATATTTGTGTGTGTGTGCGTGCATGTCTGCGTGTGTGCACCTTTTGGGACCATCTGAAGCCTCGTCATATAAAAGGTCAACCTTGATCAAGGGAGTCATGCTGCTTTCGTACAATGTGCAATGTGTGAATATAGCCCACAATCTGTTGTCATAAGTCATTAATATACACCGGTACATTTAAGATGGGTTAGATAATAATTACGTAATGATAACGTTTTAAATCCGTCCACCACAGCTGCAAAGCCCTCGTCACACCTCTCAATAGCAGCTGCTTTAAAAGCAGCGGCCAAGATGGAGGCTCTCCAGCAAAGTCAAGAAGGTATCAAGTGGTAGACGCCACCTTCCCCGTCGGCCATCTTTTTCCTGTTGAGGGAGGGCTTCTTTGTTGTCCCCGTTCCTTTTCTGCGGCAGAAATATCATCTGGCACAGTTAATACTGCTGTGCTCTCCTGCGTTGCGGCAGTTAATTAATTTGCAATGTTGTGCTGCGCATTTTAGCGCCTCTGCCATGGCCCTGTAGTGCAAACTGCTCCCTCTAGGACCACCCACCCCCCCCATAATGCAAGGCGCCTCACTGAAATAGTCTGTAGAAATGGAAGCTTATTAAGATCATTCTATGTTGCGGTGCTTATGTGTTAAATTGCTGCTTGCTTTTTTTTTTGTTAGTAAATAGCTTTTGTCTCCCAAAATGGCAGCCGTGCATCGTTTGGTGTCTCGATTGGCCTGCCACTGAGCATATTTGGGAGGACTGACAATCCTTGGCAATAGCGTCATGGTGTTAATGTTGCTTCAGTTGGTGTGTGAGCTGGTGTGTTTTGGGGGTTTACATGTGTGAGCTGCTGTGTTTTGGGGGTTTACATGATGGCTGAGGGCTGTGGCTTCAGTCATGCTTTTTCACCACTGCTTTATTCTGGCACCTTTTGTTCTCTCTTGAAATCCTTGCAATTATTTTCAGCAAACATTTACAGCTGACTTGTTCTGGTCTACAGCTGTGCAAAGACCTTGATTGTGTGCATTGTAACACAGAGCTTTTGACTTTCTGCAGCCGTTCACAAGCAGACGCTTCATGTGACCAAATTGGAAGGAGAAGGAGGTATGAACTCAGGCTGGACCTACTGGATCCTCCATTAGTTTTCTCTCTCCATTTTCTGACATCATATTTGTATTGCAGCTGCATCATTAGTTTCCAAAGAGCAGTTCAAGCAGCACGAAGTGAACGAGACAGTCGAAGGTAAAGAGTTGAGACGTTGAGCATGCAACCTGGTATCCATTTGGAAATGACATCTGCATTCACTTGCTCTTCGACAAGACAATGCTGCAATGGTACGTTAGTACCTGTTAGGGGTACTGATCTCCCATTTAATTTGACAGTTGTTCGACTTTCAACTACTGAAGAGATCCCTACCCAGCAGGCCCAGAGGCTCCATCTACTAGAATCCAAATCTGAAAGTGTTGGTAAGGAGCTACAGCTGTGCGTTGTTCTCGCTGTCTGCTGTCTGTTGGCTTGGGGCTGTGGGTCAGGGTTTCTCAACCATGTGGTCGTGACCCAATGTGGGCTCACGGCCCAATGTGGGGTCGCCCGACATTGCTGACGTATAAATGGAACAAAACAGTTTCATTTTAGATTAAATATATGGGGTTACGGTTTGGTTTTGGGGTTAGGCTCTCGGGTTAGGGTTCCCATGAGATCGGTCCCAGGACATGGGCCACAGTCCATGGATGGGGCCCTGTGGCCCTGTACTACAAAATATTTTAATAGAGGGTTGCTAAACTGATTCATTTTGTACAATTTTGCCATCGTCTCGTGGCCTTATGGTATTTTGATGTTTTATGGTGTGCTGTTAAGGTTTATTTTAGTTTAAGAAAAGCTTTGCTCATTTCGGCGGCTATCTGCTCCACGTGCTTTGGTCTTTGTTTGCGACACTTGCTGTGCTGGTCCTGATTGTATTTTTGTGACGTTCATTTCCATGTAATGTTGAAAGATGTGATGATGGTGAACACAACCGCTGTGAAGACTTACACTGAAACACAAACAACACACGAATCGGCCGGAGCTAGAGGTATGGAGACACTAGTGTTTTTAACATTTATTCTGAGTTTCACAAATGTTTTAGCGACCTCTACTTACTGTTATGGTGAACACTGCATTCCATCACAGCTGTAAAGGCTTCTGCTGTAGTTTCCACCAATCAAGACTCCTGGGCTCAGGGCAGCAGAGGAGCAGCAGAAGGTATACTGAGATGCTGTTTGTGCATTGGCTTCTTGCTTCAGTCCTACTTGTTTGTCACTGAGAGCTTGTTTCCATGCATTTATGTATTTGGCTGCCTCAGCTGTCCTTGTTATCTCGTACAGCAGTTATATGATGTGTGGCGCTACAGTGGTAGCATGTTTGCTTTTTTTTTTTTTTGTCAATCATGGCATTCGAATTCATGTTATTTTACATGCTCCATAAACTACAATCCAAATCTGTAAGAGTTGCTAAGGAGTTACAGCTGTAAACTCTGTTTTCATTGTTGTGGTTGTATGCTTGCTGTAGGCTCATGGCTCAATTTTAGGCTATTTTCTTACGTTGACATCATCTGGTGGTGTGTATTTGCTTTAGTGTCCTTGTCGTGCTTGTGGTATTTCTGTGGCCTATGGTGTGCTAGTAAGGTGTATGAAATACGCTTTTTGTGTGTCACGGTTTGATTAGAAAAGCTTCTCTCATTTTGTTTGCTGCCTGCTGAACGTGCGTTGGTCATGTTAGTGACACTTGCTGTATGGTCCTGATTGGATTTTCCACTGAGTGAGTGACATTCATGTTCATGTAATGTTGAAAGATGTGATGGTGGCCAGCACAACCACTGTGAAGACTTACGCTGAAACGCAGCTCCACCACAGAGATGAACAGGATGCTGGAGTTAGAGGTATGGAGTGACCAGAGTGTTTATTTGTCTTACCAACCTCCTGAAAGTACTTAAGGTTAACACTGCGCTCCAACACAGCTGTGAAGGCTTCTGCTGTAGTTTCCACCAATCAAGACTCCAGGACTCAGGGCAGCAGAGGGCTAGCAGGTATAATGAGATATGATGTGTCCTTCATACTTTTTTGTCTCTGTGAGCCTCTTTCTTTTTCCTTGCTGTTAAGCGTTGGTGCCTTTGGCTGCTTCAGCTGTCCTTGTTGTCCACTAAAGCATTTGTACGTCGGCTACATATTTGCAGTGCAAAGTGCAGCTTGTAGGTGCTAGACTATGTTTTATCAGTCATGGTGACTTTTATATTCAAGCTTTGAATAACTCACAAGCAGAGAATAATGGGCAGTTGATATTTATTTATTTTTTCAAGATGCTTCCATCCGGTGGAGTCTATTGGCTTAAGCATTTTTCTTTAATTCTATGCTTAAATTCTATGCTCAACAATTGTGTTTTCTGAGTGTTCTGGCTGTACTGGTTTTGGATTTGAAGTTCCGGTGTGATAGTTTGATAAGAAGAGCTTTGCTTATTTTGGTGGCTATCTGCTGTACAGGCTTTGGTCTTGTTTGTAACACTTTGTTTGTGGCCCTGATTGTATTTTTTCTGTATGTCCATTCATTTTCCTTGTAATGTTGAAAGATGTGACGGTAGCGAGCACCACCACTGTGAAGTCTTACGCTGAAACACAAACGAGAGAGGAGTCTGCTGGAGATAGAGGTATGGAGAGACGAGAGTGGTTTTCTTTTGTTACGTTTTGCCTACCATTGAAAGGCATTGAGTGCCAACCCTGCCTTTCAACACAGCCATGAAGGCTTCTGCCTTAGCGTCCACCAACCAAGACTCCAGGACTCAGGGCAGCAGTGGTGCAGTGGAAGGTATACTGAGATATCGTTTGTCTGTTGGCTTCCTCATTCAGTCCTACTTGTTGTCGCTGTGAGCTTCTCTTGTTTCTGTGCTAATGAGCATTGTCTTCCACATCTGGGTCTACGTTGGTTTGAGCTGGACAGTGTTTTTTTATGTTAGGTAATGCATTTGAGTACGAGCTTGTTTGCAAGAAAAGGGTCGGGCGTGGGGTGCAAGGTTTGGTTCGTTATGTTGTCAAATTGTCAAATCCTTTATGTATTTGCAGTGTTTTTGTTGTGTAATTGGTAATATTTGTGTTTGTCGTAGGGGCAGACAGCTTTTAATTTTGTGCACAATGTTTTCCATGTCGCTTGTACAGTCTGTCACCTTATAAATACTACCTTAAAATTTGAATAATAAATACAATTGCAGCTGATAACATGAAGAAGAAGGTAGAGGTTACCCAGAAGGTTTGTATGGAGAATACGTTCAACAGTGGTGGCTTGGTATAAACCTGTACATCCCCATACTTTGCATTTTGGCAACCTGTAAGCCAGTTTAGTTTTTGGTTTATTCATATTATTTGGTTTAATTAATAGATTTCTTTTTTCAAAAAGCAGTAGTTAGAGATGTTGGGGATTTGTGCGTTTTTAAATTATAATTGAACTTTTATTTAACCAGGTCAGTCCCATTATGATTGTAAGATCTCTTTTTCGAGGTCTTCAGTGAAAGCCCCAGGGACAGAGAGCAAGAGGGTGTCATTTGAACACAAACAATGATTACTTGTTCGAAATGGGGTGTATCCACACATGTGAGTGAGAGCTTTGAAACCTGCTACAAACCTCAAAGCGCTGTGGTACACAGTATCCGTCCATATCCCCATGGTCAAGGAAGGGAAGGAACGTAGCCTTTCTTTAACGTTTTTCAATGTTAATTTCAAACGATGGTCAATTCAAATGACTGCATGATACTTGTGCTGTGTGCAGCATACAAGCAATGTTGGAGCGGGTCTCCCAAAACAATGAGGGCATAAGGGATTCTTGAGAGGTTGATGCTGGGTAATAGAGTATATCACAATCAAGGAAAACTGTCTGGTGGAAATAACACGAAAGGTTGTTCATTAGTGCATTAGTGCAGAAAGCTGGTTGGGTCATAGGGCAGAATGATCATTCAATGACCGTGTGTGCACAGATCATATTACTAGCTTTCAACATTAAGGATTTAATGTTGACACGGTCTCCATTCGCTTTGAACAATTAAACCTTTTGACGGCTATCGTTCCAAAATAAATTCCCCATTGATGAGCTTCATATTAATACCGTTGATTAAAATACTGCTAGCAGTGGGGTTTTTTTTTTCCAGGTTTTTGGGTATAGCATATGCAATTGAGTGTGTGTATCTGTCTGTGTTTGAGTCTGAGCATTGTTTTTTTTCATGTTGTAATCATGAAAGACTAATACATCGTCACGATTTGTTTTCACATTTTCATTTTCACATTTCGTTTTTGTCCTACCTCTTATCAAACGCAGCCACCTGCGGCTAACACCGCTAATATCCTCGCTCTTACCCAACCTACTCAATCCTCAGCTCCTCCAGTCCACTTCACTCGAGAGCTGGAGAGCGTCGAGGCTGTGGAGGAAGGCAGTGTCACTCTTCACTGTGAGCTCTCTCAGCCCGGAGCCCCCGCCGAATGGAGGAAAGGCGCCCAGGTCCTTAAGGATGGAGAAAAGTACCACACCACGCAGGACGGATGCGTTCGCGAGCTGCACATCCTGGACTTGAAACACGTCGACACGGGGAGCTACTCATGCTGTTCAGGCGACGCGGAAAGCTTCGCCTCGCTTTGTGTCAATGGTAGGACGTGGGCACCGTTTCACCATTTCATGGACTTGCTTTCCTTTCCATCTTGTGTTCCATTCATCGTCCATTATGTCCGTACCCATCGTCCGTGTCTTCCCACCTCCATTCTCCTCCTTGTCTGCTGTGTGTCTACAATCAAGGTTGCGTTGGAAACGTGTTCATCACTTATCAATTATCATTATCCCCTATCAATTATCGTCATATTCCTCTCATTTGTCAGCGCTCCCGGTAGTTTTCACCAAAGAGCTTGAGAGTCAAGAGGTGGACGAGGGCCACCATGTGGCCCTGCACTGTGCGCTCTCCAAGCCCGGGGTTCCTCTGGAGTGGAGAAAGGGAGAGCTGTGTCTTTGCCCCTGTGCCAAATACGATATCAGTCAGACAGGCCACAGCGCCACGCTCGTCATCCGCCACGTGGACCCGGAGGATTCTGGTAACTATACGTGCGACAGCGGGGACAGGCAGAGCACCGCGGAGCTGGTTGTGAAGGGTACGCTCACCACAAACCCTCTCCTCCGTACCGCGTGATGATTTTGAAATCACCTGGGGTGACAAAGTGTCTCGGGCCTCGCCTCTCACCTCCACCTCCTCTGTGGCCTGGTCCCGCCTTTCTCTTCTCTCACCCCCGCAGCTCGGCCCATCCTTTTCAAATCCCAGCTGGTGGACCTGGAGACGGAGGCCGGGCAGACGGCCGTCCTCCGCTGCGAGACCACCAAGCCGGGGTCCGGCGTGGTGTGGAGGCACGGGGACGCGGTGCTGGAGACCGACAGTAAGCACCAGCTGAGGAGGGAGGGAACCGTTGCAGAGCTGCTCCTCTATAAGCTCCGGGCAGAGGACGCAGGGGAGTACACCTGTGACACGGGCAGCCACAGGACGCGCGCTGTCCTTACAGTGCTGGGTAGGATGTTCTTACATCGCCGTCTACCCAGCTCCCTCCCACCACCGCTACCGCACCCGTGACCCCTTTCACTTTGGAGAGCCTTCTTTCAGTGTGATCTGTGCCACTCCTTGCCTTTCCTTTGTCCCTACTCGACCGTCACAAGCTCAGCCTAATGAGATGCACTAATCTCACAGCTGGGGGTCTTCCTTATTCACTGCCCATTCACTTTTTTCTGTCTTTTCTTCCTTCTCCTTTTTTGGCTGTTCTCGTATCCTATTTGTCATTTTTGCTCACTTTTGGGAAAATGGTCAACCTTCGCACACCTTTTAAACCCATTAACCCGAACTAATTATAATCACTCTGCTCTCTACAACCGCGTTACCGCCAACATCATAAAACACGATTTCCCTCTTTCCCTCGCCAAGCATGCGACCGTTTCCCCCGAGAGACCCTAACTGTTGCCTCCCCACTCGTGTCGTTGGGACAGCGGTGGAGGTCACCATAGCCAAGTTCCTGGAGAGCTGCGTTGTGCGCGAGGGCGACGACGTCCGCTTCGAGTGCGTGGTGTCGCACCGGGAGGCGCCGCCGGCCCAGTGGAGGCTCCAGGACGTCCCGCTGCAGCACAACGAGATGAACGTGATCCGCTGCGAGGACCGCACGCACAGCCTCACGCTGAGGGGCGTCACCAAGGCCGACTCAGGCACCGTCACCTTCTCTGTGGGGAACCACACCTCCACCGCCTCCCTGACCGTTAAAGGTAAGGGGCCGACCGCGGGCGGGCCAGAGGCCGGCTGGCCGGGGGGAGGAGTTGCCCCCCTGTTGTGCCCCCTGTTGTGCCCCGCGGGGACGCGGTTCGACTTGGCGGTCGAGTCGGATGTGCTTTTTCGTTTCCACACCTCCCGTTGGTGTCCACGTTTCTACCTTTTCATCATCTTCATCATCAGGCGTAGTCATCTCGATGTGTTTGTTTCATGTGTTTGTGTGTGTGTTTTATTGATCAGGTGTTTTTCACGTGATTTACACGCGAGTCATGTCTTACCTAGACGACCAACTGCAAAGTGACGGGGCGCGGCCTCATGAGATAAGATGTTGAGTTATTGTAGCGTTGTTTCAATATATTTACGTGAACATCTGTTTTTATTTACTGTATGTTTTACTCATCCTCTTAGTAATTGGTAAGGTACACACAGTAGGGCGGTGCGGCAGTAGCTCAGTGTGTAGAGCGGGTGGACAGCGGGTCGTCCCGTAGGGTTGGCGGTTCGATCCCCTCGATCCCCCTCCTCCAACTGTCCACATGTCGAACCCCACAAATGTACTGATTCTAAGTCGCTTTGGACAAAAGCGTCTGCAAAATGCCCCCTTACCCTTACAGTAGTTACAAAGTAACAAAGCAAAGTATGTCAGCTATTGAGGACAAACTTAAAGTGGATGAGGAAATGCTTTATTATTTTTGTTATTTTTAATATGATTAAATTGAGAAGATGCATATAAATCCCCCCCCCCCCCCCCCCAAAAAAAAAAAAAAAAAAAAAAAAAAAAGGGGGGCCCC
>OMKI01057375.1:4562-26519 GCA_900302315.1 Phycis blennoides | reverse complement strand
CAAATACCCATTTTTTGTGATTACTTCAGTAATCAAAGTTTCATTTTGAAGTCAAATCCAGGTTAAAGAAAATGATGTGTTCATGAACATTAAACAGTATTGTGCGTATGTGAATGATATGTTCTGCCGTGCATCACATTTCCTTGTTTCAGGTTGCCAGGTCCACCAGGATCAGAAGCAAGAGCGCTGACGAGCTCTCCACACGTTCTCCAGCATGGTCCACGGTCCACCCTAGAACCTCACGGGTTCACCCGGTTAACCCGTGCGTAGGACCCTGCTGCTGGCAGCTAGTCTGGGCATGGTTCTGGGAGGTTATTCAGTCCTTCCGAGATTAACCTTTTGACTTGTTGAAAACAGTATACATTCAAACAAAACAATATGACTTTTTATAAAATTCAAGGGAGATTGAAATAAAAAGAGGGCTTTCATTGTCAGTGGCCAGGTGGTGAGTTTAAGGCTGCCTTGGGTTCTTTTTTTTTTTTTATGTTTTTAGGCTGCCTTGCCAGCATTTAGTATACATTTATAACCATTCACTGAATAAAACAATAGTTTAAACATTTTATGTATGGGTTCTCAACAATAGAGGTCAAAAGCTCTGCTCATCTTCATAGCAACAATTTATTTCAACTGAATGAGGTTGAGACTACATTATTTTCTCAAATATGATTACAAAATTAATCTCAAACTTTAAAAAAGGTAAATGCATAATTTCCGACACACTAGGAAACAAAAATAAATGACCCCACTTAGCCTATAAAACAACAACAAAACTGTCCACTTCCTTTCCATTCAACATTCGTATCACATACAAAATAGAAATATACTTTAATGTATTTCTTCCCCACAAATACCTACTTTATTATCATCATTCAGTTCTTGTAAATTGTGTTCTGATGTTAGATGTGCGACATTTAAAACATTAAATGGATCCTGATAATGATTTTCTGTGGATTATTCCTCAGCATGTCGTATGCTTTCCTCTGTCTTGTAGTCCTCTGCCAGTTCAGAAGTTGGACCCCTGTCACTCCAATCGCTGACAATGTTTGTGGAAGAGGCTCTCAAATGGCTCTCCTATGACATCTTAGCTGCTGTGGTTGGGTCAAGGACCTCCCCTCCCACAGCAGGAACAGAGTTTGTCTCCCAAGCTGCTGCATTTCGTTTAGGCCTCCCTTTAGGTCTCCCCATGGACTGAATAATCGCCCTTTTTGTCTGCTTCACGGGTCCACTAGGCCCGCTATCAGAAGCTCCTTTGTGGTACCGCATCACATGACTCTTCAGGCTCACATTGTGGTTGAAGCTCTTGTCACAGTGCTGGCACTGGTAGGGCTTCTCCCCGGTGTGCACCCGCAGGTGGGATTTAAGGTGGCCCGGCTGGTTGAAGGAGCGACTGCAGAACTCGCACACAAACTGCTTCATGCCAGTGTGCACCACGATGTGGCGTTTCATGTAGTGGACAGTCCGGAAAGCCAAAGCACAATGGGGGCAGGAAAATGTTTTGGGTCCCCTGTGACCCTTTAAGTGTAAATTGCGTGCAGGGAGTTTGGCAAACGACATGGAACAGTCAGGGCATTTGTATGGTTTTGCGTTGCGGGTGTGAGTGCTCTCATGGGCCTGTTTATTAAGTCTTGTTTTAAAGGGTGCCATGCAGAACTTGCAGAGGTGCTGGTAGCTTTCCTCGTGGATTTTGCTATGAGCTTTCAGGGAGCTTTCGTCCACGCATCTCTTGCCACAAATATTGCAGGAAAGTGGCTTGATTTTATACTCGCATGTGTGAGCCTTGCAAGTAAAGAAAAAGGCACCGCATTCTTGACAAAGTTGACGGACACTTTTCGGCAATTCAGAATCCCTTTCGTCTGAGTTGTCGCTCTCCAATTGGTTAGAATCTTCCATTTCCCAGTCTGAATCAGAGTCGTCAATCTCCTCTTCTTCTTCTTCTTCTTCTTCTTCTTCTTCTTCTTCTTCTTCCTTTGAACAATTGTTTTCCTTTTCGGCTTCTCTCCCTTGTTTATTTGAACATCCGTTTTCTTCATCAAAGGTGAACTCTGACACGTCAAAGGTTATCTCGGTGCAGCTCTCTTCATATGGTGCAGTCTGCAAGAGAGATGGTAGTGATTAATCAACACCAGGCACACGCACACACAAAAACAGCATACTCTTCCAACCAACTCCACTGAATGGGTGAATTGGTAAAATCATATTTAATCATCTCTCTCACCAACATACTGGACAACGGACATGTGTTGTCAATAGCCCCTCCATTGGAAACATTTTGAAAAATGAGACGTCTCTGGATTAATTGCATTGTAATTAGGCTATTGCTTAGGGCAGGGTACTTTGTAATTTGCCAGTTTTGTAGAAATATTGGCCGAACAATGGCTCCATAGAGGGGGTGCTGCAGCCCGACTCTCTTCCACAAGGCTTAGCAGACCTATTGCTGAAGCTAGGGAGCTAGACATGTGTTTTGGGGGAGTGGCTTTGGAGAGCGGTGAAGGAACAGGGGAGTTTTTTTATTGGGTAGATACTTAAAGGGGCACTTCATGCATTTGCATTAAGCTTTGCATCTTTAGAAACCCAGTCATATTTTGAATGGTCGTGCATTATTCCCTCATTTTCCCCTGAGACGGGGATTGTAAGAAGGAAGTGTAAAAGGTGGTGGCTCTAGTGAAACTACAAGCACTCTAGTTCCTCATTTTCAAAGCTGCCTACAGGGGGTGGGACCTACTGCGCTACAGACCTATTTTATTGGGCCATTAAATTTATTATGAAGATAATGAGAGCTGCTGGGACAGCATATTAGTGAATATACTGCAAATGTACGTTTTAATTCTCTTTCTGATGCTAAATTCACAGGAGATTATATTTCTACTAATGAGACAAGTGTCCCCCCTCTTCTTTTCAATGTTCAATTCCACTAATTTCAATCATACAGTAATTTTAGATTTCCATTAGAGACAATATGCTGTAAAAACTTACAAACTGTGTTTGGACAGATGGAGGAATCTTGACTGGTGTTGACAAGATTGGCGCTGGCTGGTGTTCCAACAAAGCTGCAGCAGACGTCATTTGAGTCTGAAATGGCATACGTTCATTAACGTTAAAAAGACTTGAATAACACCATAGTAGCACACGTGAAACAAGGTGGATTTACATCGATAACAGCAAACTTATATAGAACATAGCTATGTAGGTGTAGGCCTATCTAAAGTTAAATTGCCAACTTTGCCTCTTCACTGCTGAGTTAGCGACGCCGACACATTAGAACAACATACAAAAAACATACGAAAGAGGGCAGATTTACTTCGTAAACAGCAATTATATATATACAAGTTATATACAACTCATAGGAGTTGTGCTGCTTTACAGCAGACGACTGTTATGAGTGTGTGTTATCAGTAATAGAGTCACGTGACTCTTACTTACGCTGCTAGGTTCAGGCGCTCCTGGCTGTTCATCGTCACATGGAAAGCTAAATATCGACGGAATTGCGGTTTTCAAAAGAGCCACTCTCTTCATTCCAAGGACACTGAGTTCGAAGTCTTCCGGCTTGAAATGGAGACTGCAAACCCTCTGGCTTTTTCGTGCTTCCATGGTTGTGTCTTCTCCAAAATTCGGGTTATTGATAACCCGTAGCCACTTTTTTAAACAGTCCAAATCTCTAGGTAGGCTATGAACACTTGCTCCATGTATTTTCCTTGTCCTGCTTGAACATCCCGGTACCATGCAATGGCTCACCATTTCGAAAGAAATACAAACGAGGAGTAATTCACTAATGAGTTCGTAAACTAACTCTTCACTAGAAATGTTTGTGTGAAATGATTTTCAAGCTGCCTGGCGGGGTGCAGGGGTCTGCAACAGTTTCTACTTCCGCGTTTCCGTTTCCGTCCAGAGCGACTGAGAAAGCAGCGAGACTATTGCGTTATTTTATTCAAGATGCTTGCAGGATTTGCCTTCAATCTAGGATCCTCTCCAGATGTTCTTGTATTTGATCCAACTGAGAGCCCACAATTTGGACTGATATAAATCAAATGTCCTAATTCTAAAAGCTATGTGGACTGTAAGTAGGCCTACCTGAGGATGCAAAGTGGCACATTAAAATTAAAGCCCAGCCACAGCTACTACTGGCAAGTCCAGGGGCAGTTATTACTCACCGGGATGCAATGGTGTGATTTAATTGTTTTTGCTGAGGCCATCCTTAAAAATATTTCTGTTTGCAGTAACAACCAAAAAAAAGGGTCGGTAGGTAGGTCTATGTTTTTTTTTTCTTCAAAATTCAAAGTAAAAAAGAAAAGGACAATTTTGGTCATGGTGAATACGTCGGTATGAATTTAAACAAATTTGCATATCATGACGTCACTGACTGCGTCTCCAACCCGTAGAAGTTTAGTGGTCTCCTTGACATCAGTCGACTCGGTCACTGTAAGACTCGAGGGGAGAAGGGATGGGTAAAGATCTGGGCACAGGTCTTCCAGAACTTCGTGTCACGTTATAGCGGTGTCGATATATGTGGTACGGTGCCTGAACCCGTATAACTTTGAATGGTGACCGCGAACATTTTCTTTACTGTAGCCGCAGCCATCATAACAGACAAGCGCGAACCATTGATGAAATGAAGCGAATATAAAAGAAAGAACGTAGCCTACGTGTGTATGTAGGCAATTTATATTCGCGATACTTACTAAAATATAATGAATAGGATTTTATTGTATTTGCATTAGTTGTTTGAAGAGTAAAAAAAATAACGGTCGGTCTTAATGCAAGTTTACAACCGGCAAGTCGGTCGGACTAAAAGGGAAAAAATATATATGTTTGGGTCGGACCTAAATTGACAGGGTAGGTCGGGTTACGGCAAACCGAAATATTTTTAAGGATGGCCCGAGGAGCACATTCTTGTGCAGCGTATCGGGATGCTGCGGTGGCAGGGGTTATAAGGGAGAAGGGGGATTATTTATCTTTTCACTTTTGTCTTGGTAAAAAATTTGTTGTTAATGATTGTATGTGTGTGAGTTTGTGTTTATTTCTCACCTGCAATATTTCCTTATTCAATTATAAATTGTCTTATGTCATTCCCAGTGTGTTTTCATTTGTTTAAGTCAGTAAAACCCAAAATGTAGTGTAAAGACCACAATGACACGCTGACTGTTTTTTACAGGTCAAGACACAGCTTTAATTCATTGTTGAGTTGCCCACACAACTGCTTACTAGCGGCCCATTCTGGTAATTGACCAGGAAGCAGGCCACACTGCACAACCCACATACAGACAGAGGTATTTCCTTATCAAACAATTAGTTTCCTATAACCCTCCTTATGCACCTCTCCACATGCACTCTCAGGCGTGCAGTCGCCTGTGTCTGCCTGACATCCTCTCTACTCATTTGTTCTTTATGAGAGAGAAAGGCGGTTCGGTACACCTTTCATCCAGCAAGGTTGTCAACCAAGAAGCCTTTGACCACCGTGATTGCCATCTCTGGCTGCAGCAGCTTTGCAATTCCAGAACGCTTAAAAATGTTCCGATCACTCATGGATCCCACATATAGCCCTGACACAAAGGTAATGTCACCTTGGGGAGCCATGCCAATCACTGCCTTGAATGTTGTATGTGACTTGTAGCTTGAAAACACTTCACTCTGCAGAAGAGAAGAGGGTGTTTGGCAGAAGATCTCCGTGCAATCAAGCACCACCTGTGTGTCAGCAAATGCAGAAAAGGTGGCTGACTACTTCAGGTAACTGACCACCACAGACGCTGGCTTCCCAGCAGGCAATGCAGGAATCCAACTGGCAGCGCTGCGGTGGATACTGAACCTCAAGGTTCAGAAGTACAGCGGCTGGCAGATGCATCAGGAGGAGCAGCAGCTCGTCAACAGGTGGAAGTTTCTGTTGAAAAGCATAAAAAAAAGCTTTTGTAACCTTGCTGACGAATATTTTCATTACTTATTATTATTATCATTAAAGAGTTTAATCAGAAGACATGAAACAAACATGCATATTAGTGGCCTGCTGGAGGTTGTTTTGTAGGGCTCTGGCAGTGCTCCTCCTGTTTTTCCTTGCACAAAGGACCAGATAGCGGTCCTGCTGCTGGGTTGTTTTCCTCCTACAGCCCCCTCCACATCTCCTGGTGTACTGGCCTGTCACCTGGTATCTCCTTCATGCTCTTGACACTGTGCTGGGAGACACAGCAAACCTTCTTGCCACAGCGCGCATTGATGTGCCATCCTGGATGAGCTGCACTACCTGAGCAACTTCCGTGGGTTGCAGACACCGCCTCATGCTACCTCTAGTTGTGAGGGCACTGGCAAAATGCAAAAGAAAAATCAGCCAGAAAGGATGAGGACGGAAATGGTCTGTGGTCACCACCCGCAGAACCATTCCTTTATAGGGGTTGTCTTGCAAATTGCCTCTCATTTCCACAATAGCTGGTAAAATTGATTGATCAGTGTTGCTTCCTAACTGGACAGGTTGATATCCCAGAAGTGTGATTGACTTGGAGTTACATTGCAATGATTATGTGTTCCCTTCATTTTTTTGAGCAGTGTAGTAAACAAGTCGTAACTCCGCCCCTTGCGTTTCAAGGTTCCCGGCCCATCCTCTGCCTTCCCCCCAGAGGTTCTGCAATAACATGCTGGATCCGAGATAGCTTCACGGTTAGTGTCACTGAAGTAAATCAGCAAAAACTTTAAATATAAAGTAGAAGTCAACATTATACAATTATCTAGCAGCAGAAAGCCCAAGACGGTGAGGATAAGTCAGTTGAGGTAAAGTCCCTCGGTACAACTCAATGAGCTCTCAAGAGTTGAATACTCTTGAGTCTTGGGCAGTTAGAAAAGTCTAAGAGAGCCATTCCTGTTTCAACAGCCACGTGGTTGGTTGAGGGGTTTTGGGCTGCGTTGCTATGCCTAAGAGGACTGAACTTTTGGTTTCAAGCTATAAAAAAAGAAACAATGGTAAATGGACTGCATTTATATAGCGCTTTACAATATTACCTAACATTCACCCATTCATAAAGATGGTGTTGTTAACCATGCGAGGCAACGGTCACATTGTCAGGAGCGCTTAGGGTAAGGTGACTTGCTCATGGACACCTCGACAGTCAGCTAGGAGGATCGAACTGGCAACCTTGCCACTCTACCTCCTGAGCCATTGAGCCACCCATAACGTGCCTCAAAAACAATGGTGTACGAACGTACCAAACGAGGCCGTAAACCTATACATGGGTTCTCAGCAACAGGAATTAAGAGCAGCCAAAGCTCTGTTCAGACAGACCTTTTCTATTGTTTATATCAAATATTCAACTATACAATGTATCAAACTGATTTTCTGACGGCATAAAATGCATTGCAGCAAATTATTTGATTACTTGATTACAAACATGCAAGGCAACCAGTGTTTAGAATATAACACATTCGAGAAAATATTTCACATCTTAGGTTGATTTGATGAAATGGTAAATCAGTTATTTCACCACATTCGGAAAAATAAATAAATTACCATACCGTTTAACTTGAACAATTTAACACCACTTTTCTCATATTACCATCACATAAAAATGTTCACTTGCAGACACCACAAAATACTGGCCATGAGGAAATCAAGAGACCAATGTTACAGATTTTAGGTTTTACTTTCAGTAACAAATAAAGTTTACAATATCAAACTGACATCACCAGATCCAATTAAGATTTTCCATAGCATTTAGTATTTCCTCAATGGTCTTGTTTGCATTTGTAAGATGGATATGGTGACAGAACCTTCAAGGTAGGGATAGTGAGTAAAATAAAGTATCAAAGCACTTTATTGTTAAAAGGCAATGTGCAGGTTGGCGCCCCCAGTAAATATAGTTAGATAGTTTGAAATTGTTTTATTTTAGACGTCAAACTGCTGCTAGACTTATTTTTGTAAAGTTCCTACGCAGATCAAACGTTCACTTGGACATGACGTAACAGAATGCAACACAAACACTCATGTAGAGGGCATCCAATGTTGGGACCAAAGGGGTGGGCATGCATTACATAACGTCCAGCTAAGTAATGCCAAGACCCTAATTCTCCAATCAATCTGCTACAGACTTTCACCCCATTCATTAGCCGAGGATGCAAACCTGCATAAGACTGGTCAGTGAAAAATGATAAACAATTCTAATGAAATGTTATTTTTATATTTGCAGTGTCAGGATGACTACCCAATGAAACAAACATTCTAAGATTCAACTTGTTTGATAAACTTGAATATCACATCAAAGACACGCTCACCATCAAATAACAATTTCTTCTTGAGCTTTGACAATACATCTCACATCCCATCCAACATTCATATCATGTGTGGAATTGCAATACTCTTGTCACTTCTGTTATCATAGCCTAAAGAGAGATACCAACTGGGTTAGACCCACTCAGTTCAGGCACATCTTGTTCAGGCGAGGTTTTCCTGTAGACATTTGAAGGATAAGATCATGATTGTCAGGCTACTGGATTATTCCTTGGCCTTCCTCTACGTCCTCCTACTTTTCCTGACTTTTGAGTCCTCACCGGTCTCTCTTTAGCCTCCTCCTCTGCAGGGTCACTGTCAGAGTCACTCTCAAAATCATCCTCTGCAGTGCAAAAAGACCGTGGTCTCTTTCCGGCTTTCCACTTGCTCTTCCTTGTTCTCTTGGTCTCCTCCACCTCGTCCTCCTCTGTGAACTCAGAGGTCGGATCCCCGTCACTGCCATCGCCGTCAATGTTTTTAGAAGAGGCTTTCCTCGAGCGGCCCTCCTCTGACGTCTCAGCTAACGTGGTTGGGTGCAGGGCCTCCCCCTGCACAGCAGGAATCGAGTTTGTCTCCCTGGTTGAAGCTTTTCTTTTGGGCCTTCCTTTGGGCCTACCCATGGACCTATAATAAGTCTTTTTGAACCGCTTCGGTTCTTGTTTCACCTTGGGGTCTCCGTCGATAACATCCCCGCCCGTATCCTCCGTGTCTCCGGTGCTCATGTCCTTCTCGGTCACCTCCTCCATCCCAGCTTGGTGCGTCTTCTCCCGCGCGGCGCCCCTCGGCCCCGCGTCGGACGCCTCCTTGTGGTACCGCGTCACGTGACTCTTCAGGCTCACATTGTGGTTGAAGCTCTTGTCACAGTGCTTGCACCGGTACGGCTTCTCCCCGGTGTGCAGGCGTAGGTGGGATGTGAGGTGTCCCGGCTGGTTGAAGGAACGACAGCAGAACTCGCACACAAACGGCTTCACGCCAGTGTGCACCACCATGTGTCTCTTAATGCAGTGGGCCGTCGGGAAGACCAAAGGGCAATGGGGACACGAAACATTTTGGCCCCTGTGTCCTTTCAAATGTAAATTGCGCTCACGGAGCTTGGCAAACGTCATCGCGCAGTCAGGGCATTCATAGGGCCTGGACGTGATGACGTGGGCTCTCTGGTGGGCCAGTTTATCGAGCCTTGTATTAAAGGGCGCCATGCAGAACTTGCAGAGGTGCTCGTAGCCCGCCTCGTGGACCCTGCTGTGGCTTTTGAGGGCCCCCGCGTCCTTGCACCGCTTGCCACAAATATTGCAGGGGAATTTCTTGATTTTGTACTCACATGTGTGCGTTTTGGCCGCATTAAAATGCACACCACATTCCGGACAAAGCTCACGAACCTTTCTATGCACTTTAGAATCCAAGTTAAGTTCCATTTCCTTAGGGATATTTTTCTCCAGTTGTTTAGAATCAGGGCTGTCCTTACACCATTCCGGATCTGAGCCATCAGTATCTTCCTCCTCCTCATCTTCTTCTTCTTCTTCTTCCTCCTCCTCTTCTTCCTCTTCCTCCTCCTCCTCCTCCTCCTCCTCCTGCTCCTCATCTTGATTTGTACAACTGCTATCATCATCAGTAGCGAAGTTAATCTCCGATACGTCAAAGGTTATTTCGGTGCAGCCCTCTTCACAAGTCTGCAAGATATAGATGACGGACATTAGCGATTCATATCTACACACACATATACATGTATATATAAATATATATACATATATCTACACATAGAACAATTGCTGGATGGCAATGTTGTAATTGTATGAAAGCATCACAAAGATCGGAAAAACCATGAAAGAAAGAAGCAATTCCTCTTAACTGCTTTGGCGTAAAGAGGCCACACTAAATGAAATATTGTTGCCACAATTGACGTTTTCACTCGCTGTGTCCAATCACTGAAAAGCACTACCATGTTGGTTGTCGCCCGGTGCAGATCTTCAGCCATCGGTTTGTCCTCCTGGGTCTCCTGGTCACACGGGAGCTCAAGTCGTTTCACCACATAGAGTGAACCATCAGGGAGCTTCTCCAACTTAGAGCTGCAACCACAAGCCATTTGGAGAAAATGGAACACTGTATGTAAATGCATGCTGCAATTTAAATCTAAGGTATAGCGGTAACTGCGTAGTAATAGTAATAGTCGTTAGTAATAGAATATGTGTCGGGTCATGGAATCCAAGGACACAAGTCGCGAACACAACATTCGCGCAAATTAACAAAGAAGTGATTTATGGTAATGCCGCATAAATGTGACAGTGGTTCCGCATTAAGCAATCCAGAATGTTCAGATGCGATTTGCTTGCATGTCGACATTGCATCAAAGTTTTAGCAGGATGCAACTTCCAAGATTTCCTACATTGAAAATAAAAATAATTGCGTGGCCTGTCAAAGCAAAATCCTGACAATCAATGAGAAAGCATCTCTGAATCAATTGATTTTGGGTGCAATGTGGTCTTTTGGCCAAAGGATGGCAGTACGGTGTAGACTGTAGTCCCATCAGTCCCATGGATAAGAATGCCATCAGATGGTGAGTACCCCAAAAAAAAGCATAGGGTAAGGATCAGACCCTTTTTATTATAAATTAAATGGACCAGTTTGTCCCATACTGTGAGTGGCAGTGAGAAACCTAGTTTTCTTTCACACCCAAGTGCAATATCTCAAAGTCTAACAGGCATCTCAGCCCACTGCATTTAAAAAAAATACCTACTGCGATAAAACAATTGATTAAAAATTCAAGAGCCAGACAAACCATCAACTCATAAAATACAAAACAATCAAATGTCATGCACCGTTGCATCATATTTGACATATTCTGCCTCAGCTAGTCACAAAGAAGTAGGTTAGTTGCATTTAGACATAGGAGATTTGGTTTTCATTTTTGTTTAATAGACTCCTCCAGTTATTTGTTAATAAATGTTTGTTTGTGCTTTGTGTCATACTGGTGTTTAACTCACTTTGTGAGTTATTGGTTGTTAGTGATTGTAAACGTGATAGTCAAGAGAAGATAATTGAAAGCCGCAATATCTCAAGATTTAAGAATAGCAAAGAGACCAGAAAAGAGCAAGATTTTGACTCATCAGGATGGCTCAACCACGGAGCTACTCTTTGGCCCAACTAGTCTGATTCACAGAGAAATCCTCATAATCTGCATAAAAATATAAAAAAATAAATATAAAATACTTCATAATCATAAAGTAACAAATATGTCCTGCAAAGTTTAGCCTGCTAGTCATTTATTCATAGTCGTTATTCTCACCCGTCTGAGAGAGACTCTTCACCGATGGTGGAAACCAGGTGAGCTCGCATTCCGGTCGCCAGTCCACATGTATAAGAGGTGAATGTCTGTTTTTTCTCATAACTGCAAAACATACATTGTTACAATGAGAAACGCGTTTCTGCAGGACAGCAATATACAGAATTAATGCAAGGCTTTTCAAGAGAACTGTACAATTTGCTAGTAAGTAGTTTCTGCAGCAACCCTGCTGTGTCATCAGTACCATGTCATCTGACTTGGACAGGGCCAAACATATGAAGTCAAATGTTTTGTGTTTCTAAACGCCAGTTTGTTACAGTTCTGTGCTAAAGCCTTGTGTGCATGTGTGAAAAAACAAGGGGTAAATTGGAGTCGGTGAATAGGTGAGCCCAAAACATCCAAGATGGAACCACAGTATCAAAGACGTTATTGTCACATGTCATCTTGGTGGCCCTTTGCAAAAAGGCCCTTTGAATACATTGTCATTCTGATGTCATTCAAATACCCACATTGCAATGCTGGTGCCTGAAATCTATAGTCCGTTTCAAGCATTAACACTAACACAAGTCTGAAAAAAAAAACGTCTAGTTTTATGACACATCCAAAGTAAAAATAGCAATTTACCTGTCGAGTAGAAAAAGAGCCATTTGGGAATCACTCTTCATCCCCTTCAACTCCATTAGCTCTCGCCATCGCTGAAAAGCTACACCAATGTTGACCCTTGTTTTATTCCTGGCTCTATCGGTTTCCCTTTTCTTCCCAATGTGTTTTTCGGTTTTTGCCTTTCTTTTCTTTGGTTGCTTTGCTGTATATGCTGTAGTTGGTAAAGGTGCAATTGGAATTTTATTTGCCCGTTCCTCCGCCATTGAGAAGTGTATTCAAGCAGCCGTGGTGGAGCTGTGATAGTGCTGTGATAACGCTGTGTGCGGGTTTGTGGGTGACAGGTAAAAGGAGGCCCCTAACCAATAAGGGCCTTTCTTGCCTGGGGCCTCACGTCTGAAATTAGCCGGGAGCGGTCAAAATCTAAATTGTCCCCTACAGGGACAAACGCGGTCAATCAGAACAGATATTCTCACAGAGCATTTCGCTCACTAATAGATGGCGGGTGGCAGTTACATTTCTAACAAATTACACTAAACTTAAAACTTATCTACAGCATCTTTAAAACTGCGACTGGATATCACAACCATAGAGAGAACAACAGGGGTAGTACTTAACCCGCCATGTTGATTTTTTGGTTTTGTTTTGTCTTCTTCTTCTCCCTCTTACGTATCTTCTTCGTTATTCCTTAACAATATCATACACCACATAAAAGGTGCATATACTGCCACCTACTGTGCCGGAGTATGAATCTCAATTATCCATAAACCGGTGCAGTTGAGAAATCTAAAGTACTAAATACCCCCCAGCCCTAATACGAGTTGTTATTTCTGATTTTGACATAGGTCACAAATTGAATATGTGATGTGGACTGGGGTCTACACAATATGCCTATACTACCTGGGACGCCATCATGAGTTTCCAAATAAACTCCACTAGATCGAGCCATTTGACTTTGGAGCGGTGTTGGCAAATTGCACACTTGTAAGCATCGCAATAAAGCCTACTGTATAGCATAGCATAGGCCTACTATACATGTATCAAGTATTTTGTAATACAACATATTGTAATACAAAGCATAACATTAAATTAAAAGACTGGAGAAACGAAAGCTGAGAAAGTTTCCTATTCGATAGTTATGGTTTTACGCTCAGCAATAGTGAGGTGTTTTATGGTGTAGGGTTTAGTGGCATCTAGTGGTGTGGTTGAGTAGGTACTTCCCAATAGCATTTCAACGTGTAGCCTAAATTACCTGTCCAGCAGAAAACAGGCAACTTCGGCGTCAGTCTGAAAACATTTTTCCCTCCTCAGCAATTTCCATTTGGGAAAGGCCACACCAATGTTTATCCTTGTTCTCTGGCGTCGCTTGTCCCGATTTCGTTTAGCCTCTTCATGTTTTCGTTTCGTGGACGGAGAGCATTCACGCTCCCGTAATTTTTCTTCTGCTAAATAATAACTATGATCCTCCATTTGTCCAGCCTGCACGGATCGCCATCAACCACTTCCGGTTCTTTCTTCTGGTTGGTCTTCCGGTGCACTGGCCTGTTCCGATATCGATAATTCCATGAGTACGCTTAAACGTAGTACACCATCACTAAGTGCGCAGATTTTCAGATGTTAGTGTTGTTCCAAATCCAATACTCTGTGGTGCACTTGCCGGAAATGACTATCAGCTGCGCGGCCGCGTCACCCGCCAAACACACTTGAATCCAGTGCGCCCACAGTGTTGACGTCTAGCTATAATCCATAATTTTTAAAATGACTCCCTTAATGCAGGCTATGTGGAAAATGCGCCGACGTCGTCATAGACGTTACCTCCTTCTCCTGATGAAAAATGATCCGGTAGGTAGTTTAATCCTAAATCATGCATGTTTTTCTTTTGTCTTCCAAAACGTAGCCCATACAACAGCAGCATTAGGTCGTGCACGACCTATTTAAGTTATAGTGGGGGGTAATTTTGTGATTATAGTCGTGCTCATGATATTATGTGTTGTGCCTGAACGCCTTCATTGAACGATAGTTCATGAACGCGTTCATATTTTGGGCGAACGTGAACTGAACGTACTGTATTACTGCCTGATGAACGTTACTGTGAACGCGTTCATTCTGGTGTATGTGAACGGCTCGCTCTCTGTTTAACTTCGTTCAATAGGGTGCCAGATTTCTATAGAGCCTCCCAGGCGAAAACCCGGCAAAAACACACCGTAAACAGGGCTTAATATGTAGCGCAGGGGTGCCCAACCATTCGATCGCTGTCTACCAGTCGATCGCGGGCTGAGTTGCAGTCGAAGTGTGAAACAGCGCCAAAATGCGTAGTGGCCGAGAGCGGTATTGCATGGACGTGGCAACGTGAGGGTGCCACAGACAGACAGATATTTCGTGCGAGAGACAGAGACAGAGACAGACAGACAGCCAGCAAGTTTTTCCTCATGTTTTTGAGAATATACTGGAGGGGTGAAAGCTGCAGCTGCTACTAGTGTGGACTGAATGGACAGCAACAACGCCTTAAAGCAAAAATGGGGAAAGGCTGTCCCCTCAATGCTAATGTAAACCCTGGTTGGATAACAATTCAAAATTGGATATGAAGATGAAATCTGACGCATAGTTTGTGTTAAAACTGATAAAATAATTGCTGTCTGTGGTTCTATATGGGCTGTGGCAATAATTTTGAAAAATGATAGCTCGCAGCAACATGTTGAAAAAAATAACTGAACTAGTTAATTTTCTGGAACTGTGAAATTAGTAAAAAATTTTGAATTATGAACTAAACTAGTTCATTTTAAAATGTGTGAACTATGAACTGAACTAGTTCATGTAGAAAGTGAACTTTCCCAACAGTGTAGTGATCAATGATCAAGTTTAGTTTACAAGTTTAGTGTAGTCCTACTAATGCTATCTCTACTTTCTTAAACGTTCTTACCATGTGGAGCCTTCATTCTTGAATTGAAAATACAATCGTTTTTACACCCCAAGTCACTGTGTGAAAATACACAACAGAGATAACACTAACTTCAAAGAGGCTTTGATTGTCCTGCCTTGTACAATGTGCAGAATTACCTTGCTTTCTTAAGAAACCATGTAGGCAACATTAGCAGTATTTACTGTACACCATAGTTCCAACAGTAGCCTTATAGGAGTGCAATGCAAACGACAACACATCAACTTAAAAATGACTGATTTTATTAAATACAAATAAAATAATTAAGTAACTTCAATAATAAACAAATAATCAATGAATGAACGTCCACTTTCTCTTACAGCCTCCAAAAGCCAGGCGGTATTGCCAGCTGAATGTCACAGTTCCACTGTTAAAGCTGTTTTTTGATGGCCAGAGTGACCTGCGGGTTGACTTCCGCCTCTCCAGGGGATCTTTCAACGCCCTAATGGAAGCCATAGGGAGAGAAACAGATCACGGCTGGGATCCAGAAATCGCCTGCCTGGTGTTCCTGTTCTGGTTGGCCAGCGGAACATCTTACTGTGTCGTCTCCAGGGCCTTCGACATGCCTCGAACCTCCGTCCACCGTGCCATCCACACCACCAGTGCCAAGATAGCATCCCTCTTCGCCCAAACCGTCCGCCATCCCACAGAGAAGGAGTTGGTGACTGTGGGAGCAGGCTTCGCACGTCTGGCGGGGTCGGCGGCCTTCTACCGGGTGGCCGGGAGCATAGACCACTGCCACGTCCGAGTTAAGCCACCTGCGGCGGATTCCGACTGCTACCTGAACTGGAAGCAATTTTACTCAGTTCAGCTCCAGGCCGTGGTTGACCACACAGCCAAGTTCATAGACGTTTGTGTGAGGTACACCGGGTCAGTGCACGATTCGCAGGTCCTGAAAAACAGCCCTCTGTACTTTGAGAAGCAGTACCCTCCACCAGGGTACTGCCTCATCGGTGGTGGTGGGTACCCCTGCCTCTCCTACCCCATGAGCCTGATGACCCCCTATCGTCAGCCTCTCAGGAACCAGCTGCAGGCAGCCTACAACAGCCGGCTGACAAAGGCCCGAGGAGTGGTGGAGCGGGCCTTCGGGATCCCGAAGACCAGGTGGACCAGCGCCATCTTTTCGAAGGCGCTGGAGGTGGACGTCCTGTTCGCCCCGGAGGTCGTCCTCTGCTGCACCATCCTCCACAACATTTGCCTGAGCCGCGGAGACGTGCTGGACCCCGAGGACGGCGTGGCTGGTGCAGCAGGGGAGGAGGATCCAGGACGGGAGGCAGCACCTCCAGACACCCTCTTTGGAGCTGAGGAGAGAGACAGAATGGCAGCCCATTATGATGCACCTGATCATGACTACTTTTGCTAAAAAATAATTTGGCCAATTTCAACACCTGTGTATTAAATTGATTTATTTTTTAAACATAACACAAATAGAACATAACATATGAACACCTGAACAATAAAACCAAAATAAATGCACTAAAGAAATTAATTAAGGAAAATAAATGAATTATTTCAAAAGTTCATCTTTTGGCCAGCATCTCAAGAATGGCCAGGAAGCGGTTGTCCCTGGCAGCAGCTTCCTGGTCCCTCCTCTCATCCCTTGCCCTCGTCTCTTCTCTCCATCTTTCCTCCCTCTCCGCTGCCTCCTGATGGTACCTCTCCTCCCTCTCGCTCATCTCTCTGTGCCTCCTCTCTTCTGCCTCCTCTCTCTCGGCGGCCTGCCTGGCCCGCTCAGCCTCTCTCCTCTCCTCTCTCTTCTTCTCTTCATCCTGCAGCCACCTCCACTCCTGCTCATCTTGGCCCCTGAGCTCCTGAAGGGCTTCTGCAACGTCCACCCGCCGCTTTTTGGCAGCGGACGGTTGTGAGGATCTGGGCGTCCGACTGCCCGAGGCAGTCTCCTCTGCTGCCTCCTCGGCTGCCTGACCTGCCTCACCATGATTTACCGTTTCTGAGGTAGTAGTAGAGGGGGATGTAAACACCACCGCGCCCGGGGCACACGTGGCAATAACGACAGGCGGCGCCACAGACGGCCTGGCCCCAATTGCCTCGTGCATCAGGTCGAACCACTTCCAGGCAGTGGCCTTTGAGCCGGGGAGACGTCCTGGACCCAGAGGATGGCGCGGCTGGAGCCGGCGGGAAGCAGAATCCAGGCATCTTCTCTGGAGCTGAGGAGAGAGACAGAATGGCAGCGCATTGTTGTGCACCTGATCATGACTATATTTAATCAAATAATTTGGCCAATTTCAACACCTGTGTATTAAATTGATTTATTTTTTAAACATATATACACATAAATTAAAATGCACTAAGGAAATTAATTAAGGAACAAATTTATTATTTCAAAAGTTCATTTTTTGGCCAGCATCTCAAGAATGGCCAGGCCCCAATTGCCTCGTGCATCAGGTCCTTTAGATCGTATGTAGTAAGAACAACATAACAGCAACATTGAAACGCTCATATTTATGAAACTATGTTGTAGAAATATCTTATGATATCTTCAACAATAGGTATATTAGATTATTTTAGTGGAGATTCTGTGCTCATCCCACATAACTACAAATAATTTGGTTATGATCTTTTTCATGAAGAAATTTTTTTTTCTAATTTTCAGTTCAACTGCTATATGGAAATGACTGCTCAGAGAATCTGTAAAGCTGACAAGGACATAAGGCATAATGTGAAAACAGACAAACTACCCAACCTTGTATTTTTGTTTGAGGTTTTCCCACTTCTTTTTGAGGTAACCGGTGGTCACCCTCCCCACCAGTCCTCTCTCTTCCAGGAACTTTCTGGTTAACGTGTAATAGGGGCACATAAGCTCATCAAAGTCAAAGTAGCTTTAATGTCAACGTTTCTCACTCTCCCACGGTGAAACAGATAAGTGCACAGGCACAACAGACAAGACATTTCCTAATACTAAAAGTAAACATACAATTGCACAACAGATAAGATTAAAAAAAAATAGACAATAAAATAAATATGCAATGTAGGAATCTACTATTCTACTAACTCATAGCAGTATAAGTAGTAAGTAGTACAACACATAAGTCTACAAAGAAGATTGAGCAGATAACACGCGATTAACATTTGATATTTATATTGCTAGACTATCGATAGCTACAAATAACCTCCGTACGTGTATTCACTTACTTAAAGCCCTGTGGGTTCGCAGTTCGCCCACCACTGAACATCGCCTTGTGGGCAACACGCCACCGCACGAACACCTCCGTGTCCTCATCGGTCCCTACATTGAAGAACAAGACGCAAACACCAATAAGAAAATTATTTGTGACCTAAGGAACTCCAAACTTAAGTTTCACCAGAGACGGTCTTCCATACCGCAGGATAGTGCTAACTTATCACAAAACACTGGCTCGGTGGCACGTCTTCAAGACGATTTTTTAAGTGCACCGCTAACACTATTATTCAAGTGCAATCAAGATGTGTATTGACTTTCATTAAGTCCCACATGCATTTCCTATCAAAACATTTGCAAAATCATGACGCATCGACAATGATAAACAAGACAAATACCCAAACAAACACCGCACTATTTGTCGCGCTAGCTGCTAGCAGATAACAAGCTGGACCCTGCTAAACCGGACGATAACAACAACTGTAACCACAAGCGCGGCGTTGATACACAAAAACAACAATTTAGACGCGATTGCAAAATGTTACTATGAATGTGTAAACCGACAAAAACTTACAAAACACTGGCTCGGTGGCACGTCTTCAAGACGATTTTTTAATTGCACCACTAACGTTACTATTATTCACGTGCAATCAAGATTTGTATTGACTTTCATTAAGTCCCACATGCATTTACTATCAAAACATTTGCAAAATCATGACGCATCGACAATGATAAACAAGACAAATACCCAAACAAACATCACACTATTTGTCGCGCTAGCTGCTAGCAGATAACAAGCTGGACCCTGCTAAACCGGACGATAACAACAACTGTAACCACAAGCGCGGCGTTAATACACAAAAACAACAATTTAGAGGCGATTGCAAAATGTTACTATGAATGTGTAAACCGACAATAACTTACATTTGTAAGGTTCTGGAGCTGCAGGCGCTGTCGTTCCGGTAGCCATTTTCGAACTGAGCGCGGCTCAGCCTGGCTCCGCCTCTTCCGCTACGTAGCTAAGATGGCTGCCGTTGAGTACGAAAAGTGTACACCGTTGCACACTCAGCGTTCTGACCGTTCTGAGTGCACAATCCGGGTCCTTTCAGTACACTTATTTTCGCCGCGATCGCAATCGGAAAACCCTACGTACTCAAACTAAGTATAGTAAGTACGGGAAGTATGGATAGGCTGCACAACACCTCAACCCCCCGCTCCCAACGTCCCATGGACTAACCCCACACCCCATACCTCGGACTGATTGCTGCTGTTGACTGCTGTTGTTGTTGTTGTTGTTGTTTTTGACTGCTGCCACTATCAATTTTATCATCATTTACTTATCTGTCTCTTGCACATGGGTAACTACATGTTTGCACATTGAAACCCCGACATTTTTGCACATTTTGCACATCTGCACATTGTAACTCTTGATAAACTCTTAATGACAAATTCATTGTCATCCCACTACGTCACTTTAGCACAAGCTGATTGTATGTACATAGTATAGGGTATGTTTAATTCTGTTTTTTACTATAATTTATTTTGTATTCTGTATTTTGTATTCCTCTTGCACTGCTGGTCACTTTGTGAATTTCTCCTACGGGGGATTAATAAAGGACTATCTTATCTTATATCGGAACACGGTGTTCTCAGCGTGACACACTGTCGACACAATACTCACAATACCGAATGTCTTCAATATACGAAAAACTGCGATGAATATGCCTAAAACTGCCATGAAATTCGAAATACTTTTTTAATTATATCAACATTTCAAAAGGCAATTTGTAGTTGAGTTCCAGGTAAGACCAATATCATGTCAGTATTGAAGCTTAAAATTAAGCCTAAAAAAATAAGTTCTGCATTCATTGCGTTTTTTGAAAGATTGTGTTGTGTGACGGTGGTGAGAAGTCACTCTCTCCATGACACATTTACACCTGTTATCCATGGCGTAAAAATGTTGCCCCAGAGCGACAAGAGCAGCTAATGACCATGCTTTAGGGTGTGATGAGAATCAGCTATCTGGTGGAGACTGTGGCATGAGTCTGACGAGTTGCGGTTTATGTGCCCAATGATTTTGTGCAGATGTCTGCCCTGGGGCACATCTCAGTCCCGAAAACATCTCAAGACGCAAAAATTGCAACAACACAGTTTTAAGTGTTTATTTATAAATGTTAAATAAATAATTAATAGGCTACATACACAATGTATTTTATTATTTTAATAAAAAAGTACAATCCTTATGAATGATTAACATGTTATACATTGAATGGATATAGTGATTTATTTGTTTTATTTATTGTATTGCCTACTCAGGTGGAAATGGACAGAAGCATGACCACGTGATGTAAGGTGGCATATTTTGTGTCTTTTCTTCAGCAATGATATCAGTAGCCATCATGTTTGCTGAATGTGCTGAAACGTCAAAGCTGAAGCTAAATAGCAATGTGTTGTTAAACTATAAATAATAAAGGGGGTAGTAAATGCTTGAGAGAGCACAACTATTTCTTCAGTTTACACAAAAACAGATCCAAATCCCTTTGTGATGAGTTCAGCTTGGCACTGGACATGGTTGAAAGAAGAAGAAAAAAAGATGGGCGAAAACATTTTATTTGTAAGACAAGACAAAACACAGTGCAATCTCATGGGCATGTTCTCCGTTCTGTAAAATGTCTGGGTACAATGGAATTTGACCTCTGCACCTCATTTCTGCTCCCTCATTTTTCATCCTTTTTAATTCTGGCTGAGAGACCCAATGTCGAAACATGTCAGCCGCCTTTCATATTCCCATAGGAATGTTGGCTGCTCTTCAAGATGTTGTCAGTCATTACACAAGATAAGCGCTTTCAGTTCATAAATAAGATTGATGGCACCGCATACCGCCAGTTCCTGTTCTTTGTTTTCCCCGGATAAGTTCTCCTGTCAAACTACTATCTTGCCAGCCATAATTTCCTGTCTCCATAAGGCCTGAATTTGCCCTCAAGTCCAGGCATGCCGAGTTAGATTTCCCACATACCCCGATGTAATTACCCAACCGCGCCAAACCGTAAACGTTTTCACCTGAGCCTTCAGGAATATATATATTCGGAGGCGACACCAACACTTAGAACAGAGTAAGACAAATTAACGCAAAGAAAACACAGCAGAAGAAGACCAAAAAAATAAGTGCTGGTCAATTATTTTGTGAGCGAGTGGTTAAGCAAGGACTTTAAGATCCTGCTATTTCAGAGTTGCTTCTTCAGAGAGGTGTTACACTAACACCGTGCTTATGAATGAACTATTGTGGGAAAAAAACGTTTTTGTCTTCTTGATACCCATAGTTACAAACACTACTAACGGTAGTAGTAGTAGTATTAATTGTGTCACTGATCTCTTTAGGAGATGCCACCTTGTATAATCTTCCCGCTAAACTCGAGGTGAAGTAATTGGTTGAGTTACAGAGGGTGGACTGCATGGGCGTCGGCTTAACCCAGCCCTCTGTTGAAATGCAGTGGTCACATTAACTTTTGAAGGCGCAGGACACATACACATGTGTCACATACACATATCACTTGTATTCATTTCCTCATTGCGGTACTATTTAAAGCACACACATTTACACATGCAGGCGTACACACACACACACACACACACACACACACACACACACACACACACACATAGACATATTTGCATTGGAATGAGTGGAAGGGCATGTGGCTATTCTACTGATGTTGTCAGCTGCTGGTGCTGATTACTCCAGCACATTCTCTGTCATTGTCAGTTTC
>OMKI01057373.1:0-27108 GCA_900302315.1 Phycis blennoides | reverse complement strand
GGGGGGGGCGTTTTTTCCCCCCCCCCCCCCCCCCCTGTGATTCTTCGTTTGCCCTAACAAGGCTCTCCCTGTCAGGCGGCGTGCGCGGCGGCTGGGACAACCTGCTGGCCGTGATCCCCGGCGGTTCGTCCACGCCCCTCATCCCGAAGCAGGTGTGCGAGGAGGTGCTGATGGACTTTGACGGCCTCCTCCAGGCGCAGACGGGCCTCGGCACCGCCGCCATTATTGTCATGGACAAGTCTGTGAGTTCAGCTACAATCTGATTGGACGTTACCTGGTAACCCAAAACAGCCAGTAAAAATCAACATGTGTGGTTATAGGAAAACTTGGGGATTTTTTTTTTTTTTTGCCCTATATTTCTGGCTTCCAGGGGCAAATGCGGACAACAATTTTAGAAATGTGTCCAGTAATGTGTCCGGGATTACGCTGCAGCCGTAATCCAGAGATTTGGCCCCTGATCAATCCATAGCCTATACCATGTAACCCTCTACTTCATTTTTCATCTGAAATACGCTTGTTTAGCGTTCGGTTTCCCCGTTGAGCGAGTGCAGATGTGCCGTCTCCATTCAATTTAAAATTGGGGAAATACACTTGTTCATTGCAGACGGACATCATCAGAGCCATTGCACGTCTGATTGAGTTCTACAAGCATGAGAGCTGTGGCCAGTGCACACCGTGCAGAGAAGGTAAGGAGTCAATGTCTTTAACCCCCAACTCTGTGGCCCTCCACTTCCCGGTTGACGAAGCATCACCGCAAGCATAATTTCCAATGCCATGTATGTGTGTTTTTTTAGATTAGATTAGATTACTTTCATTAATCCCACAGTGGGGAAATTTACTTGACACAACAGCAAGGGAAGAAAGTGTAGTACACACTACAGAAATTTTAAGAAAAAGAAAGAGGGGCAAACACCATACAACGATCCAATAAAACAAAAATAAATATAAATACTAACGTACAATATATTTACAGATAATAGAAATAAAATAAGAGATAAATAAAAAATAAAAAATAAAAAAGATAAAAACTGCCATGGTGAGTGATAAGTAATTGAAGAAAATAGGAACAGAAAGTACAACATGATCAAGTAGTGCAGGTGTTGTACAGTCTGACAGCGGCAGGGATGAAAGACCTGCGGAACCTCTCCTTCTTACACCGTGGGTGTAACAGTCTGCTGTAGGTTGTCCATTATTGTCAAAGGAAAAGAGTACATATTGAACCAAGTCTGCACCCAATGTGATCTCAAGAAGTCATATTTTCAATGTACCAGCATGTAAATCTAGAAACCCCTCGCCCGCTCGCTGGTTAACGGCATTGGTTGTTGTTTTGCCCTGCAGGAGTGGACTGGATGAACGACATGATGTGGCGCTTTGTGCGCGGCGATGCCAAGGCAGCAGAGATTGACATGATCTGGGAGATCAGCAAGCAGATCGAAGGGCACACCATCTGTGCGCTGGGAGATGGCGCAGCCTGGCCCGTCCAGGTAAGCACACGCCTGGCCGGTGCCGTGCTCGGAGCTGAAAGGATTCGAGGAACGGCTGGTGTTGTATTGAAAGAGGTTTCAAGTTTATTGGTTTCAAGTTTGTCACCCGGGCTGAAATTAACTTTGCATAAGGAAATAAAATGGAATGAAATAAGATGGAATACAATTAAAATAAAAAGGTAGTATATGCAGTATAAATAAGAAATCAAATCAAATCAGATAAGTAGCAGATAGACGCAATAGATGGGGATTTGCGTATTGAAGCGGGCTCCATGCAAAGTTTTAAAAAGGAAAATCACTTCTAACCCCTCCTAACCCCACTTTCCAAACCCTGCGGGCTCGCTAAAACAACTTGCCACAAGATTTCTCTGCACACACTACAACACACAGTAATTAACCTAGGCAAAAAAAAAATGTGCCTATTGTCACTGTGCCATATACCTTCTTCACTTGGTTCAAAATCTGATTCCGTTATTGATGGAGCCCATGGGTAGATGTTTCGGTTGTTTTTCTTGACAAAAGGGATGGCAGCAGTGAGAAGGTTAATGTAGTGCATGTTTAAGCTCACTCTGGTTGAATCTGAACAACACACCGACTCAATGATGCACTATTCCTGCTGTCCCTCTACAGGGACTCATCAGGCACTTCAGGCCCGTGATGGAGACCCGCATTGCAGAGTTCCAGCAGACAAAGCAGGCCACCGCTTAAGGATGTCTTGATTGCCCCCTCCCCCCCCCCCCCATGCATTGAAACATTATTTAAAATGTACCCCTCACTCACCTCTCGACTTTCCTGCCTTCTTCGTCTGTTTGCCTTGTTTAAAGTCGGCAATAAAGTTCTATGAACCTTAAACCAAGGGTGAAATAGTAGTGTATATATGTTGCGTGATTACACATTAAATTGGAAAATTCCACATGCCTTTTCTGTTATTTAATTAACAATATTCTTGTTCTCTTGTGAGTTATATCGGCCTTGAAATATATATTATTTTAATTGAATATATTGGGCCAATATAAGATTATTTTATTAAACGTTTTTGACGCAAAGTGAAACAATTTCGTGATTGGTGGATCAAGGGGCCTCGCTGCAGTGAAAGAGCGCCCCTTGACGGGGTAACCTGGTACTGCGTCTCGGGGTATCCTCGTCACGTGACTGGAGACTACAGTCGCCATTGCCCCTACTCCCCGGTAAGATTGGTTTTTGAATGTATGATAAACAATGCAACCACATTCGATTATTTACGTGGATGAACGGCAGTTTCCTTTGTATGGCGTCTAGCTTCATTCCGCGAGCCTGTGACTATTGTTTCGCATGTTCCCATCCTCCTTTGTATTTCCTTTGGACGTAAAGGTATATATGTTATTGTTGTTGGACCTAGCAAAGTGTCTGTGCCATTTCATCTTTACTCTGACTGGACGCAAGCTTTAGTTTGAACGCAATTACTGTCCTTCAAGTACAGCCACGCTCACTGCACATTATCTGTTTACGACGGAGACCGCAGGCCTTCCACTGTAGTCCGTTTCACTTTACGTTAAATCTGTCACGTCTTTGGAAAACACTGTACATGCTTTCGTCCTTTGTTATTATTTCACAAAATTACAGTTTCTTCCCTGCGCCGGGTCTATTTCAACCATATGGAGAGGATGAAAGTTGAGGAGGTCATCGTCGGGACCACCTCGCCGGAGGTTCTCCCTTCTCGGCCGCACTGCAAGATGAACGGGAACAAAATAGGAAGTGAAGGTACCAGTGTTCGTCCTTTCATTTACTTTGGTTCTCTGATCTGATACGATGTCATCTCGGTTCTAGCATAAGGTGACATGAAAAGCGGGGACATTTGTCGTTTGGCGGTCAATACAGCACCAAAATACCTAATGTTATTATTTCTGAAATAAAAAAGGGGACGTATCCACATTTTGCCCATTATCATACTAAATATAATACTGTAGGAAAAGATTGGGCATGTACTGCCGAATCTTTTACTATCATACTGCATTTCCCATGACTAAATACATGAGTTTGTGTTCGCTATTTACGCGCTTACATGTCCCCGCCTCCAGCAATATGATTGGTCGAAATAAATGTGAAACAAACATCTGGGGAGACGCCCAGTTCACAGAGATTTGAGCTCGTCAGCCATCTGTCTTTAGGTATTAATCTAAAATATGATTTGCGAGACTAGGTAAAATGCCCCAACCGCGTACGTAGGCAAGATGAAGGTTAATAATAATAGTGTTGTTATTATTGTTTTTGTTTTTCTTAATAACATGCCATTAAGTGCGCCGCCACATTTACACACAGTGCACAGTGTGCTATACATACATACAGTACAGAGACGATTAAATAGTCAAGAAAAAAATATTTTCATTGAAACATTTACACATTTATTATTTATTTATTGTGGGCGGCAGTAGCTCAGTAGGTAGAGCGGGTCGTCCACTAACCGTAGGGTCGGCGGTTCGATCCCCTTGATCCCCCTCCTCCAACTGTCCACATGTCAAACCCCACAAATGTACTGACTGTAAGTCGCTTTGGACAAAAGCGTCTGCTAAATGCCCTTTTACACACACACACACACACACACAACATCCAGCCTTTCAAGCCCAAAACAGTCAATTGTGGTGTTGGGGTAAAGGGGGCATTTAGCAGACGCTTTTGTCCAAAGTGACTTACAATCAGTACATTTGTGAGGTTCGACATGTGGACAGTCAGAGGAGGGGGATCAAGGGGATTGAACCGCCGACCCTATGGTTAGTGGACGACCCGCTCTGTTCACCCGCTTTACCCAGTGAGCTACTGCCGGGGTGTTTTATATTTACAAAAATGATGCTGGGTGCAGTGGTTATGGTCATTCCAAATCCCAGTCAGCTGTGTAACTGAGCATCCTCTTGCATTTCAGATAAAAAGACTCATGAGTGTCTTCAATGCTTCATCATATTTTCCACTGAGCGGTCAATGCTTAGGCACAACAGAAAATTCCATAAGGAAGAGTACACGCAACATCTCCAAAAGGTGAGGTTCCCCCAATAGGGGAGTTATACCTATTATACCTAACATAATACAGCATACATAAAACATTCAGGTCAATATTTATTATTATGCAATCCTTACAGGTACTTGTATATTATGTATTATACTATGTATATTTGCATGCGTATTGCCTATTTTATGTTGAGATTTTATCTCCCCTTATGCTCAGTGTCTTTGACTGCTCATCCCAAACAAATGAAAGCCTGTGTCATATTTATTTGTAACGCTCAACAACAATGTATCCTTCTGCAGAACAATACAGTGTTCCTGTGCTACAAGTGTAACCAGAGATTTCAGTCTTCCGCGAAGCTGCGTCAACACAGTCTCTCCCACGGCACGGATGACAAGCCATTCTGCTGCGGAATCTGTCGAGAAGGCTACTCAACCTTCGCAGAGGTGAAGCCAAGGACGGCAGGCCCATGCTAGTTGCTACGTGATTTGGGTTGTTTTTCTATAAATACTTGAGTGTGATACTTGGTGGCAGTGGCTCAGGATGTTGAGCAAGTTGTCTGGGGAACAGAAGGTTGCCGCTTCGATCCCCAGCTCCTCCTAGCCAAGTGCCGAGGTGTCCCCAAGCAAGACATCTAACCATAACTGCTCGATTTTTATAATATTTGGGCCTATATGTATGTGTATAGATACGATGCAGTTTGTAAGAAAGTATTTTGGATTTGAAATAAAAGACAGCACATGCTAGGAGTCACATCAAAATTTTAAGTGAAACGTATTGCAGCGTAGCGCTACTGTGGTGGTGTATTAAATTTTTCACACCTCTCAATGGCAGCTTTTGCATTTTGAAGTCTGAAAGATATTGGATATTCAACCAATATTCCCGCCCTGAGTAAACGACATGATGCAGGTGACTAAAGACGCGATCACTGGTATGAGTTCCAGTGTTTCTAGAGGTATATACCTGCCGAGGAGGTATGGGGAGAATGCTCTGTTCAGGCGTGGGCCGTGGTCTTGATGATGTAGCCAGTAGCCTGACCCGTTCGCTCTCCACATACCATATGCAATCCGATCAGAATGTGAGCCTGACCACCCCCGGATGTGGTCTCGCTCATCCGATCACAATGTGAGCGGGATCTGGTCTGGGAAAGCCCAGACCTGACGGGCTGTATACTAGCAATGGTTAACCTAGCAATCGAAATGCTTGAAACTTGTTCTGGTGACTTTCTTACTGTATTAACAGCAATGAAGTGTTTCACCTTCTTCTGACAAATGTACTTTTTGTAAGCATCTGCAATGCGTCCTGCCTTGATTGGATGACGAATGTCGCATTGTAATGACAAGTGTAACCAGGGCCCAACGGTTAGTGCCATAATGATAATCATTGGCACTAGTCATTGATAATAAAAAAAAAAGCGCAAGGCTTGCGGAAGAGCTCACAAAATGCAAATGACCTTGTGGAAAGTGTTGAGTGTCTCAGCGTGAATCTGATAATTCAATAATTCGATCGAAATTCAATCATTTCATCAAAATAAAAAAAATGCGTCTTGGTTGTGCACGTTTCTCACGGTTGTTCTCCGGTCTCCCTCAGTTGCTAACACACCGGCGGGAGGTGTGCCCGAAGCGGAAGTTTCACTGCAAGGTCTGTGGGATGAACTTCCAGAACCTCAACTCCCTTGAGACGCACAAATCCGTGCATCTCCCGAGGAGGCGTGGCCGCCCGCCCAAGAAAAAGGCCACTAAGTGGGGCATCCCAGACGAGGAGACTGTATCATCTGAGGAAGAGGAGGAGGACGAGGAGGAGGAGGACGACGACGACGATGAGGAGGAGGAGGAGGAGGAGGAGGAGGAGGACGAGGAAGAGGGGGAACTAGACAGCAGAGCGGAGGACCATAGAGAACCGTGGTCCCAAAAGTTGTGGGCCCCAGACAAGGAGACCGCGGTGCCCGAAGAGGAGGTGGTGCTAGACGACAGAGCAGACGACCAGAGAGCATCGTGGTCCCAAGCGTCCAGCCCACGGGGATGTGCCTCTGAGGGCCAGCTCCCCAAAAAGCGTGGCCAGCTAACCACAGAGGATGGCTGCCCACCCAAGAAAATGGCCACCGAGCAGTGGACACCAGACGTGAAGACTGTGGTGCCCAAGGAGGAAGAGGAGGAGGAGGAAGTAGACGACAGATCCGATGTCCGGAGGGCTTCGAGGGCCCAAACATCCAGCCCACAGAGACGTGCCTCTGAGAGCCAGCAGCCAGGGTGTAACATCCCATGCCCTGTGGATCACTGTGACCTCAGCTTCCCTTCTATGGAAGCCCTGACGGTGCACAGGAAGGATGTTCACTGGCCCCAGCCACCCACCCAGTCGTCAACCCCAGAAGAGAAGACCATGGTGCCCAAGCTGGAGGAGGAGGAGGAGGAGGATGTAGACTGCAGAGCGGAGGACCAGAGAGCATCGTGGTCCCAAACATCCAGACCACAGGGACGTGCCTCTGAGAGCCAGCAGCCAGGATATAACATCCCATGCCCCGTGGATTACTGTGAACTCACCTTCCCTACCGTGGAAGCTCTGAGGGTGCACAAGAAGGACATTCACAGGCCCAAGCCCGCCCCAGAACTTGCTCCACCACGCCTCCTCTAGCTGTGGGAGGAGCTCTTAGGTTCTGAATGCAAAGTCACGGCTCGCCAGAAGAGGCCACTGGAGTCACTGATTAAATATAAACAAACAATAATACAGAGGGGGGGACCAGATGGCCATTACTGTGTTCCAGTTAACATACATTCACTGGAACACACACAACATTTGTGGTGGCTCTTTCAGATACAGATTTCTTTAAATTTTCCAAATTTGCATCGCCAATTTTTGCCTCAACTAAGATAAGATCAAATAAGGACTTGGGGTTTTGCAGAGTATGCTGTTGAAAAAAGCATGATGATTATGGGATTGTATTATGACCTAATCCTACCAAACAACAATGTATATTGTTAGATTACATTCACTCAATACCGTATTTATTTTCTTCTAGAACGTTTGCATTTACATATAAATACAGCTATAGTGATGTATAAATAATTACAATGTCAATTACAATGTATGAATAATTACAAAATTACAACAATTGTTTTATGTATCCAGGCCTTGTTTTACACATACCTAGATAATTAGAGCATTTTTGTTTTTCAATAGTTTTGTTATGGTGGGCAAACCATGGATTAAATATCTTAAATCAGCTGCTCATCATTTGTTTAAATGACTCAATGTTATTATGATGGGCCGTATTACTATTATGATTGTTATATGTTACCAATAGTTACATTAAAACAAAACTTTGTTCATTTTACTTTCTCTGTTTTTAATTATTCATATAACCTACATTTGTAGATGGTGGGTTGAGAACACAGGACTACTGTATCTTACTTTATCCATATAATGCTCTTTAATAATAATTTCTCCGTGTTATGTTTTTAGTCTTAGACATACATTTAACAACTTAATCGGTCCAGGTATTTTACTCATGAAATCCTACAAAATGTAGTCAGCTATTGGCTGGACCTTGGCCTCTGGTTGGCTCCATACACTGCTGTTCAGAGAAACTCGCTTTCCCATGATGCAATTAAACTTCCTTCCTAGCTCGCGCTTTTCGCCCAGCTTTCCATCTTGCCTCTACAGCACGGCGTAGCCAGCGTTCTGTGCTGGTTGTTGTTGTAGAGAATAATGGCGGCATCGGGAGGCGGATTATCTCCCGCTAATGTCACAGTCTTAAACAACCCGAGCCAGGCACGGGCTCGCTTCCCTGGTCGGCCGTGGTCATCTCGAAATCGGCTTCGATTCGAGAAACGACCACAACGCGGAAGGTTGGGTTCAGACGGCGGAGATGTGACCCTCGGAGGGCCGAGGCCCATAAACATCGGACTCACTTTGAGCGAGGATCCGTCGCTGCTGCGCCTACTCGGGGTTACCGAGAAGTATGGGCGCCAGAAAGATGCGGGATTTGAGTCGAGCGGGAGTGAAGAGGTGAATGAGCTAATGTTACTTGGTCAGCTACACAGTGAGCACATACCCATATACCCACATACCCAATATTTTTTTTTTTACACAAGATGGGACGGATATGGATGTGCTAGCCCTTCTGCACAGCAGGGGAAGTGAGCCAATACCCAGTGGGCAGTAGTTAGCTCGCTGCTACCAGGGTGTGCGCCAGATAGACAGACTGACCAGCAATCTGCCGCCACTAATTGTCTACTCTTGAAAAAACTTGATAAACGCAATGTTTGGGTAGACCAAACTGAGCCACAGCAAGTGTGCGCTAAGGCGATTCGTCCATCTTCTTGCGTGCTTTGGGCGGAAAATTTGGCGGTAGTGAAAGATGGAAACCACGAATACAAGTTTGTTTTATCCTTTGCTAGTCGTATGATCTGTAACCGCTTGATTAATATTAAGTGCTGTTCATGGCGTCAACGTCGAAACCCATTCCGTCGACATAGACAGCGGTTTATCCACGTTGCACCTGTCAGTTGACTGCTCTGTTTTGAATGTTACCCTGGTGTGCCAGAGGCTGCGCAAAGTACGTTAGAGTTTGAGTATTTGTCATGTTGAGTTGTTGTCATTTTGGCATGTTGAACATATTGGTCTATATCCTAGTTTGTATGAAATTTGTATCGCTAAATAGATGGATTATTTCAAGTCCTAATGTCCAACAGAAAAGCCACAGGAGCTCATATTTTCTATTGTTTATTCTACTGAGCCACAATGTCAACAGCTTTATAACGTGTCTGGTGAACAATCAGCCTAAATCAACCTAAATTACTACATAAATTGGCGATATTCACAGTAACACTCACAGTATTTTTTAATACTGGGTATATGATTTCCATTGTTTATTTAGAGACTCGTAAATTGGGTTGAGCCTGTTTCTAAATCAATCTGTAAGGAGATGCAGTGGATGTCAATATGAAGAATGTTCTGTATTCTAAAAAAGGCATATTATCGCCATCTTTTACATTGTCTGTCAAAGTACATAGATTATATAGTGGGCCACGAGAAACCCTACACGTCAATGTAGTGTCAATACAGTAGAATACTTTGATTAATTTGGATTTGACCAAGATTCAGTACTCTTAATTCCTCTTCACCAGTAGGCCCCTCATTAGTTGGTGGTGTTCAACAAGCTCTCTCAGGGGTTTTGATCCTCACCCGGTATGTCACTGGAAGTTGTTTTGAATTTGTGGTTGACCAGTACTTTTTTTTTGCGTATGAGGGCACTGAGAAGCAGTTGTGGGTGCATGCATTTATTCTTTCTATTGCTATTGTTATTATCATGGGACAGGTTGGTCTTATCATTGATGCGTATAATTTACGGTGAAGAGAGATGCTCTCTAGCTGATCCGTAGAACATCATTAGCAGCATCTTCACAGCTGGTAGGATTATATTAACGTCCACAGTTGTAAGCTTAACTAACTTGCGGGTCCCTACTCTTTTGTAGTGTTTGCAACAAGCTAGTGCCGTTTGTTGGCTAGCTTTTTGTGCAATTTGGCACAATCCAATGAAATCTTTCGCACATTCTGCTGCACACTTCATTGAAATGCATGAAATTAAGATGACGCCCGCCCTAAATGCCATTCCACATTGTCTTTAAGGTGTTGTGGTTAATGCTTCTTGAAGATTAGGTATATATGATGCTCTGCTGCAGACCACATGGATCTGTGTAGTGTATTGTTGAACCATTCGGAACCCACGCAGTCGAGTCGAGATGGATATACATTGATCGTTCAGGATGATTATGATCTCGTGTTGAGAAGGCTAATGTGTTTCGTATGACTGTGTTATTACACAAACTTAAACGCAATTACAAAAGAAAGTCACGACAGCCGCAACGTGGTGTTTCTTTCTATCGTAGCCATGGTGACCCACCTGGTTAACCCATTCATTATCGGCTATTGTAACCAGACCTTGGCAAGGCAGCCAAAGACAGACACCACCCAGTGTGGCAAGCATCCCACTGCAAAGCTGAAAATTGGTTGTGTTAGGTGTTATCCTTTTTGAAATGCCAACATCTAAACCACGTACCTCCTTTTAAAACAATTGTGTACTGCTTTTCGTTTCTTGTAAAGGAGGGAGACTTCACCGGATTTGGGACCCAAACCGTTTGTTCCCACCAGCTTCCGGGGAGCTCTCCTCCATCATCACCCACCCAGGCCAAGCCTCCTCCGGCCCCCGACCTGTCCCCGCAATCCAAGCCGCTGATTGGAAAGATTGTGCCGCGGTGCCCCAAACCCACTCTGATCGGAAAGATTGTGCAGAGGGCTCCTCAAGAAGGCCGAGCCGATAAAGTCAGAGTGCCCGCTTCTCGAATAGCCATTAAGCTGCCTGCCAAGCAGGTAGCCCCTGCTCCAGGCACCAAAAGCACCGGAAGGCATTCCTCAGGCTCCGCACAGACAGAAGTGGCCCTGGGGTTGCAGCGTAGAGCGGGTACAAAAGGGCACACTACTCAGGGTTCTACCTCAGCCGCCGGCACCAAACAGGATAAGCTTGTGTGTACCCTGACAGTCGTCAAGGGCAAAGGGAGAGGCTCCAGGCTGAAAGGGCCCGGCAGGGGCTCCAAGCCCGCCCTGGCAGACCAAAGCTCTGGGAAGGGGACCAAGGGGTCTCGGCAGCAGCAAAGCGAGTCTGAAGGAGCATCACAATCCCATGTTCCTACCAAGAGACGGCAGAAGAAGAATGTGGTTTTGGACATCGAGGCCTCCACCGAGGCTGCGGCCCTTAGTGACCAAGCGACACCCACGTCCTCCCAGGAGATTGCAGAAGATCCCCCCAAGAAAAAGCCAATATTCAGAAAATCCCGAAAAATGCTGTTCGGGCGACGACAACACAGGCCAGCTAATCCTGCGCCTAAATTGGGCGGCATCAAGATCAAACGTGTGTTTTACACCTATGTTCCTGAGCTTGTTCCGGCTGCCCCGGAGCAGGAAGAGGAGGCCCAGCAGCTGCAGGGTCAGAGCTCCAGTAACTCTGCCACACCCGTTGTCAGCGCCAGGTCTTCACGGGTCATTAAAGCCCCCAAGAGGTTCGTGGAGGAGGACGACGCCGTTCCAAAGAGATCCCTGTTGAAACTGGGATCCATGTCGGAGGCTGGCGGCCCGCCGCAGAGTCCGACGTCCAGCCACCTGGAGGTCTACAAGAACCTCAAGAAGCTGACGGCCAAACTGGCGGAGAAGAAGAAGGGCCCTAAGGGCGAGGATCCGGGTCCAGGTCCAGGCTCGGCTCCTCCGGTCCGGAAGAGACGCAGATCCAAGATAAAGATGGAGGAGGTGGACACGCCTGGGGTTGTGAGGAAGCTCGCCGTGTTGCTGAACAGCAAGGCCAGCGCCACGCTGGCCCAGGCGCCCTTGAGAGAGCCGGCGGTGGAAGGCGCGCTTGATACAGAAGCTCAAAGTAAGAGCCGTTTTCCATTTCCCTTTGTGTTTTTTGTGCCCTCTCCACAACGACGACACCATCTGTGCGCCACCCCATGCCACATGCTGATTCAACTCTTGTCCTCTCATGTTTATCCCACCCAGAGATTGCCACAGTATATCAGTGCGCTATTTCAAGATCTCCATACACACTATATACACTGTTGATCATTTTGGCAATTGTTGTTTTTACGGCAGGAAGCTGTAGAGCAGATTTGGAGGCAAACTGAATACGCGTCATACTTCTGTATTATGTTTGAAAGATAACTTATGAAATGAGGCAGACCCCCGTCTATACACAGAGGTAGCGCCATTGCTGCACAATTGTTTACATTGCAATACCCATCATTTACCATGGCATGCTAATGTAGCAGGCGGCCCATGGATTAAATTCACCATTATATCATCATCATATGATTATGTGTTTGTTTTAATTAATTATATCCTCTGCATATGAAAGCATGTATTCATCAGGAAGGAAAAAAGTTCCAGGCGAGCAACTCTGTTTTACTAAATCTGCATAATACTGCACTATAGGTAGTGCAGTATTACATGATAATACTGGACTAGAGGAATAACCTGAATACTTATTGTAAGTCGCTTTGGTCAAAAGCGTCTGCTAAAGGCCCTTACTGTAAATGAGTCTTGCTAACTGTCCCATGTAGTGTTAAAGGACCAGAGGACTGACCTGAATCTTGCTACCTGTCTCATGTAGTGTTTGAAGCACCAGAAGATTGACCTGAGTCTTGCTAACTGTTCCATGTAGTGTTTGAAGGCTACGTCGGGGCTCAGGACAGTGTTGATGTAGCGGAGGCCAGTGGTCAGAGCCAACGGATGAGCCTCACTGGAGCCAACAGGAGGATGCTTCACCTTTTGAAACGAGCCAAGGTCCAGCTCATCAAGATAGACCAGCAGAAGCAGCTTAAAATATCCCAGGTAAGCTTCCTCTATCAACCTGGAAAATGCAGACGTTCACACAAGAAGAATTGTCAAGAAAAGCCTTCAGTCATGTTATTTAATATTTGTAAATGTTGTTGTTGTATTCTTTAATACAGATTAACAATCTGCATTAAATTTATACTCAAACCAAGCCCAAAAAAGTTTGCTGGTGGAAGTAGAGGTTTGTAAAGTAACAAAGAATCTAAGGTTTTTGTTCTGTTTCTTTCCTCCTTTGTCTGACACATAGCTGGGGTCAAGAGAACTAGGAATGGCGGGGAGTGGTAGGCAGAGAAGGAGGAGAGCGGAGAAATCTACCGATGAAGGCAGTGCTCAGGTAACTTTTAAGTTTAGGTTTGCAGACATGACGTGCGTGTTGAGAATTTATATTTGGCCGTGCTATACTGCATTCTATGGACGCGTTGCATTTATCTACTTTTTTGACGGCGGCCCTCACTTTTCTTCAAAATGATTTGGAATACCGAATATCTAAAGAATAAAACCTATCCCATCCAAATTGTGAGTGTCCTGGTCTGAGTGAACCCGTGTCGCCCCGCGCAGGAGCAGCCGCTCGGCGGCCCCAGGATAAAGCACGTGTGCCGGGCAGCGGCGGTGGCCCTGGGCCAGCCCCGCGCCATGGTGCCGGACGACATCCCCCGGCTCAGTGCCCTGCCGCTCCACGAGAGGGAGGGCATCGCGCTGTCACCCGCCGCAAAACGTATGCCAACGCCACCCCTTACCTCCCCCCCAAAAAATGTGTGTTGGAATGTCTTCACTCACGCCTTCATCACTCTTTACTCTCTCACCGTCCGTCTTCTGGGCTCCCCCCGTCTCACTCTGCCTCCTTGGTGTGTCCCCCCCCCCCCCCCCTTTGTGTAGTTGTTGACGGCGGGGACGAGGACGGCTCGGACCAGGATCAGGGGGGCGCTCAGTGGGCGCTCCCCGAGGAGCGAGTGGCGAGGCGGTGGCGGAGGGGTCGCATTCGCTCCCGCCGCTGCCGGGTCTGCAGGGGCTGCCGCGTGCAGAAGGACTGCGGCACGTGCGTCAACTGCCTGGACAAGCCCAAGTTTGGGGGGCCCAACACCAAGCGGCAGTGTTGCACGTGAGTGGTTGTGCCCGGCGTGAGGCGGGGTGGGGCACCGCGGGGGTGTCAGAGGAGCTGATGAGAGGACCAGGAGTCCTGGCACGGCATGGTGAATTGTGGCCTCGGTTGTAGCCGCAAGATGATGATGATGAGTTTGGGCGAGGCCTCCCAGGATGCGTCACGTCCACTAAGCTTTACTGCTATTTTGTGCTTTTAATTTGTAGGTCAATCTACAATGCATATTCACCACAAACATGCCTCTCTTTTGGACAAAAGTAGCGTGTATACACTTTATTAAATCAGTTTACTTATCGCAAACGAATTTCAGTTCCACGGAGACGCGGTGAACTGGTTTACGTCTACTACCAAAAGGAAAAATGGTGCCTAATTCGTCTGTGTGCAGTTCACGTTTTCCAGGAAATAAAGGGAGGATGAACGGTGTTTAAAATAACCTGTTTCTCTCCCACCAGGCACAAGAAGTGTGAGCGCATCGAGAAGGCCAAAGAAGGGCGCATCATGAGACCGTTTAAACGTATGTAAACGCCGCGTTCTGGATGTTATCGTACAGTGTGTTTATCTTTCCTCCCGCACGGCTCAAACAAAAACTCAAACCACATCTAATCAACGCAGTCGCTGGTTTCCGAATGACTTGATCACGCGACTCTCTTTTCCCAGTTCAGGCGAGGCGGTCGTCGCATACCGCTTCAAGCGCTGAGAGGGGCAACTACCGGGGGAAGGCGGAGCCAGAGGACCGTCTTCCCGTGAGCGCCGTCGCCCTCGGCGACCGGAGACACTCGCGGCGGAACATAACGCCGCGCTCCTACAGCAACCTGCTGAGGTCCGAGTCCGACGACGAGTCCGAGGCAGAGGAGCGCACCGTCAAGCCTGCGCACGCCATCAAGTTAGCCCACGCCGCCAAGCTTGCGCGCGCCGCCAAGCTAGCTCACGCCGCCAAGCTGGCTCACGCCGCCAAGCTAGCTCGAGGCACCAAGCTAGCTTCCGTCATCCCTAGCAACCAGGGTAGATCTGCTTTTTATTTGATTTGTGTGTGTGAGTTTTGTTTTCCTTTTGTTATGAACAAATTATCATTACATACTTATATTAGATCACATTTTAATATAATTCGTTATTTGATTGTTGTATGAATTTAAAAACAGTATAATAGCAGTTTCATAATTGCCCCTGTGTCCAGGCTTTCCCTCCGCCCTGGACAGCAGAGCGGCTTCCTGTGACGTTCCCAGTGAGCCAGTCAGGCACCGGCGGCCCGGCCCGAAGGGATCTGCGGGCCGATACAGAGCGATCAAGGTAACCCCGCCCACGTGATGGGACACCTGATCACGATTTATCAGGCTTGTTACTTGCACTTGTAGTGTAGGGGAGGGGATCACTCTGGCAGGCGGGTGTTCATTTGTGCCTGCCTTTTTTTGGTGTGTAACTGCAAACACAACTAGAAATCTGCACTAGCGACTAGAGAGAGGGATAATCCATAGGATCAAACGGACATGGGGCTTGGGCCTGTAATGCGGAACTCATGTATTGTTGATTGGTCAGTGTGACCCAATTAGATTATTGCTAATTAACTTCACCTGCCATGTACTCCATGCTAGTTGAAACAAAGTGGCCCAGTCCCTCAAGAACTTTCTAGTCAGATTGTGTATTCTTGAGCATCTTCTGCTGTAGTATAACATTGCACATTTTCTTCATTATATAGCTCTATTTTAATGATGTGTGGCGTGTGACATGTCTTGCTTTGAGAACAATTGCTGCTTTATCAATTAACATTAACACCTTCGTAATGCATGATTCAACGCTGCACCCATGCTTTAACACCAAGCCGTTAACAGATGCTACATGCCTTTTCACCTCTATTTAATTGCTTATGTTAATCTCCTTTTGTTCCTGTGTTTCTTTTATGTTTTATTCCCATTTCCCCTTCAGTATGAAGACCCCGATATCCCAACACATATCTGTTGGACCCAGGTTTATAGGGCCTCTTAATTTAATACACTGAGTAATTTGGTATACTTGTTCATTTAGTACACTTTTTTCCCAGGGAATGGTACAAAAAGCCTCAGGCCAATCTTCGTCTCTTTGTTGCTTCAGGAAACCAATTGCATGTTTGGAAGTTCCCAAAATGTAATTGTAGTGTAAATGTAATTTTTGCCCCAACCGTCACAAAGGCCGATATGGATACATGTAATATGAATATAGCCTAATATATATGAATAATATTTAATATAGCCTTTATTTATTTTTCAATTAGTGTTTCAGAATGTTTTAAATGAGAAAAACACCTTTTGGGATTAAACACAATGTCAGTCTTCACAACGGCTAGACTTGTGATTAATGTTGAATGGGGGAAAAAAAGGAAAACGACAAGACAAGGACAAGACCAAACATGGTCAAACCTGCCTGCCACCGCAATCACTCCAAATATGATTATTTTATTTTCTTCGCAAAATACCCAGGGCCAGTTCCGTCATAGATTGATTCAATTAATTTCAAATCTTTTGATAGAAATGGGATGGGCTATACACTCCGTTTATATTCCCCCGTGCATCCCTCTAACCGGGATCATTTTCAAACGCCACCGCCGACGGCCACGTAAATTAAAAACAAAAACAAGCCTGTCGTAAACCACTTCTTCCTGCTTCATCTCTGCGCCTCTGCATGTGACCACCGGTAGCTGCCTTAGCTATGGAACCACATATCTTGCTGTTTGGCTTAGGCAGTCCCTCCTCCACAGGAACAGGGGAAGGCAGAAGGGGAGGAGCCCAGAGGAACCAGCGCCCCCAGGAACCCACTGCAGCAGCAGCCGCGCCAGCGTCGATGCTTACAAATCTGTTTACACCGCCTGCCCGAGTCCACCCTGTGGTCGGCTCCACCCCCACCGGCCGCGCCCCCGGCCCCATTGCCTCCACCCCCTGCGCCCTTGCCGGCGCCAGCTCCACCCTCGCCTCCACCCATGCTGCCTTCAGCTCCACCACCGCCCCCGTCAGCTCCACCCCCGCTCTCGCCCCCGCCTTCGCCAGATAATCCATCACCTCCCAAATCGCCTCCGCCCATCATAACCCCACCCCGGAGCGCCACTCCCAAGTCGGCATCACCTTCGAAGGGCACGCTCCTTAAATTGTCCCGACTCGTAAAAAGCCAGACGGCCTCGCATTCGGAATGTATTCCTGCACGCTCGCCCCCCAAGCTGGCCCTGTCCATGCGGCTGATAGTACCGCGTCTGCCAGACTCTGTGGTCGGGGAGGTGTCGAAGCCACGTGGCTTCACAGCACCGCCGGGGCCACGAACAGATCCTCTGTCCGCACCGCGCGCGGCTCAACCGCGACCAGGGCAACCTGCACAGCTGCAGCTGTGCTTACACCGGCTGGCCGAGTCTCTAGTGCAGGCCATGGCGCCGGCACCACAGGGGCATGAGGCTGACGAAGAGGAGGAGGAGAGGGAAGAGGAAGAAGAGGAGGAGGAGGAGGAGGAGGAGGAGATGGATGGAGGAGAGGGTGAAGAGGGAATGGACTTATGGAGCCACGGGCATGGTGAAGAGGAGAGCTCTGCTAGGGAGGAGTTGCAGGCACACGCCCCACACGCTGACCCTCACTCTCTGCTTCGTTCCCAGAACACCGGAGAGTGTGCTCCGTCCAGCACCCCGGGAGGGTTGCCAAATGGATTCCCCCACAAGGGTCTGTTGCAGAGCACGCGCAGGATCCGTGTGGACTTCAAGGTCAGTGTTCTTTTTCTGTCCGTCTTTGCATGCACCAGACTTTGGTATGAGTTGCAGGGGGTCATACTTTCACATGCCAATCTGATAAATGTATTTTTACTTAATGGTGAGCTACTGGAAAATCAATGTGCAGGACTTTGGATAACTGCGCTAGACTGGCGAGAGCCAGCCCTCGTATGGAATTGTTATTATCTTGTACAACGCCTGGGATTTGTCCTCGCTGGTTGCTCTCAAACTGTCTTGCTGACAGATGGACCAATCGTAGGCTGCCGTTGTTATAGGAGGAGGGTTTAGGCTATCAGATAGCCTATGTGCACTACGGCAGCTATTTATCTAACCAGTCAACAGAACTCAAGCTGATTATTTTCCAAGAGGACACGGACAGCGGATGCACAGCAATAAAACAAGGACATGAATGTGCACTGTTAGATTTATTTATCAGAGGAAAGGACATGAGCTGTGTTCGCTGTTCTTCTGACCGGATTCGTAAAAAGCTGTATTTATTAGCTAGCAGAGGGACTGAAAAGACCTCATAAGACACACCTGCACTCAAACTCCAACGAGCAGTGCTCATTGTTTGCTGCTGATTGTTCCTGTTCAAGGCTGTAACAGAATTCCAATAACAAAAAAGCTGTTTCCCATTGAATACTTTCCATTGAATCGTCATTTGTAAGTCATGCAAGTCTGTGTTAGATCCTGCCAGCTCTAGATGTAGTTCCCCAAAAACATTGAATTAATCCAAATCTACAGTAAATGCCATACATTTAAGCTCGTGTCCCGATTCCGCTTGTTATGATCTCCTACTGCGTGCGCCCCACGATCCTCCGCGGGGACCAGCCCCGCAACGGCTGACTTTGTGTGGTTTTCTTCCAGGAGGACTGCGCTCTGAAGAACGTATGGCTGCTGGGCGGCCTCAGCGTACTTACCTCCGTCCCAACCACACCACAGCCCGTCTGCCTGCTCTGCGCCAGCAAGGGCCACCATGAGGTACCCCCAGACACCTGCAGTACACTGGGGATGAGTTGCCAAATGGTGTTTCTGCATATATTGGCGCCTTGAGATAAATTTTCAATGTATCTGAATGGACCCTTCTCTGGGTATTGGTCAGGACACAAAGACGCCATTTTAACATGAATATACCCATTTCATTCTGGTTTCACGTCAGTCGTGGTTCTTTTCTTCTGTGGTGTTTGATTTCATTGTCGTTGTTATTTTTTGGTGTTATTGCGTTAACTGTCCCGCCTTTGCTCTCTCCGTCCGTCTACTCCCCGTCCCGTCAGATGATCTTCTGCCAGATCTGCTGCGAGCCGTTCCACAGCTTCTGCCTCCTGCCAGAGGAGCGCCCCCAGGAGGAGAACAAGGAGAACTGGTGCTGTAGGCGCTGCAAATTCTGCCACGTCTGCGGGCGCAAAAGCAAGAGCACCAAGGTGGGTTTCTCATCTGTATGCGCCGGTGGCTCTTGTCTGTCTCATAGTAAGTAAGGCTAATTCACTTTTTGGCGAAAGATGCTTTTCTTTGATATTGCATTGAGACTGGTTCAGCTGTGAATATACATTTTCCAGGGAAGGCCTATTTTCTTTCCCTCCGAAAGCGGAAATGAGATGAAATAATGTTGCCTTCAAATTCCATAAAGCTTTGAATAGATTGAAATCTCAGCTCCCTGAGGTATTAACGTTAGCGATAAGAAATGAATGAATTCATATTAACACAATGCTTTGTTTACTTCTAGCCTGTGTTGCAGTGCAGGAGATGCCAGAACTCCTACCATCCTTCATGCTTGGGACCAACCTACCCCAAGCCTCTGAACTGTAGCGTACCCTGGGTAGGTACCCTCTATAGGCCCAGACCTACCCCAACTCTATTAGCTGTAGCATATCCTATGAAGTTACTCTTCATGCTCAAGAAGTTACTCCTCTGACAGCACTGTGCTCTGTGTGCAGGTGTGCATGGTGTGTATCCGCTGTAAGAGCTGTGGGGTGACACCTGGGAAGAACTGGGACATGTCCTGGAACCACGAGCAGGACCTCTGCCCAGACTGCACACCGCTGTACAAGAAAGGTACACTTAATGTCATACCCACTGGGCAGACACATGCACTTGTTTTGCATTTGGAAGGAACGGCATCACTCTAGCACAAACCACCTCGCTTTTTATTTAAAGCCTGCTTCCAAACGTGCCCAAATCAGTCTCGACCATAAACGTTGGTGACGGTCAGAGCTGACGCCTGAACCTGAGTGGGAGGCTCTTGATAATGGAAATGTGTCTCAACAGGGAACTTCTGCACCGCGTGCCACAAGTGCTACGAGAGCAGCCGCAGCCCCGACCAGCCGATGCTGCAGTGTTCCACATGCAGCCGGTTTGTGCATTCCAAATGCGAAGGTGTCTCCGGTGAGCCAACGCAGAGCGCGGTTTGCTAGTGGATTTATTTGTGTAAAATGTATTAAATGCTTCACTTTGGACTCCCATCGTGAATGCAGAGTGTCGATGCTCATATCGCCAGGGTCTGATTATGCAGCATTTCAAAATGAAGTGAATACAAGTTAATGGAATAAATGGTTTGATTGTTCACAAATGTATTATACCCTACTTCTCCACATACCTTTTTATATCCAGGCACCTTTTAAATAAATGTTTGTTTTGTGTGAACGGTGTCACTCAAATGAGCGTTTACACCGGTGAAGTGGTCTACATCTAGTTGACGTAGACACGCGTTGACACGCGTGTGTATTTAATGTATCTAATGCTTCGTCGTGACCTTTCCAGAGGACCTGTTTGCGCTGCTGTCCAGCCAAGTGGAGCACGTTGCGTTCACATGCGCGGCCTGCAGCACGCCCTCCGGCCCGGGCGGCGCTGCGCCGAGCCCGTGGAGGGAGGAGCTTCAGGGCATGCTCATGGCGAGGATGGAGCAGGTGCTGACGGAGCTCCTGTCCTCCAGCACCACCCAGCACCTCATCCTCTGCCGAACGGTACGGAGCGCCACCCCACTCCTTTACAGTCAGAACAGTAGGAGGCACCACCCCACTCCTTTACAGTCAGAACAGTAGGAGGCACCACCCACTCCTTTACAGTTAGACCGGTTGGAGACTACCCACGCCATTACAGTTAGACCGGTAGAAGACATCGCCCACCCCTTGAGAGTTGGTCTACCAGATTTCCCTCCATGTATGCATGGTGCAGAACAATTCCTATATCATGCATGCATAATGTATCTCATAATATACATAACATTTTTAGCAAATGATCTGATGAGCAAATTAAGCTAAACGATACAGAAAATCGTTCCTCCCACTGCAATAAGACTTTACAACTCATCTGCCTCCGTCAGATCCTCCATCACAGAACTCGACTAAATCAACCTGTACAACCTGTAAATCAACTGAAACATATATTTCACATCATATGTGATGCGTGTTAATTACATTCCGTACTGATATTATATATCATATATCATATTCATCTCCTACTGATATTATATATCAGATCATTATTCTATGGTATTTTTACAATTCCACTGCATTTTTGTGTTTATTTTATTTTAATTCTTTTTATTTTTGGTATTTTATTTTATTACAATTTTTGTATTGTATTTATATGTACCCTGGCTGCTACAGCGACCCAAGTTCCCTTCAGGGATTAATATCTCTATCTCTCTATCTTTATCTATCATAATGATATATATTTTGCAGGCAACATAACTGCACTTATGTTGCACTTATGTCTTGCTTACAGTGCGAGGGACCGAAAATAATTTCTTGATGTGTATAATTTGACTGCTACTTGATGCATCATTACGCTAATGCTTATTAGCACTGATTTGATAAATAATTCATGATGTTTTGGTCTTCAGTGTGCGGCGAGCAGTGACCTGGAATTCGCGGTTGATGGGCAGAAGCCAGTCTGTGACTTTTGCGCTGTGGGCAAGAAGTTTGAAAAGGGATGCTACACCTCTGTAGTAAGTATCCCTTGACCTGTGTCAGCACACCCATGTGCTTTTTTTTACGCTAACCACGGCCCAGTGTAGCTGTGCAGCATGGTGTTATCATGTGCCCCGCTGCCTAGGGATTCGGCTGACTGTTGTTTTTGAACGTGTTAACCCACTCAGAAAGCATTCCACGCGGACGTTGCCGTGGTGATGCGGAGGTGGTTGAAGCAGGAACAGCCATTTCCCGAGGATCAAAGGCCCACCGCTCAGGCCAAGGAACACTACCTCAAAGTACGTCTGTTGCTCACAGCCGTGGAAAGCTGCATCGGCTGTGAATAAATATCAATGACCTGTTCGTGCCCATTGGTCTCAGGATGGGAACGCAGCGGTGAAGTTCTGCCAAACAGATTTTCATTAGATCTGCTGTCCGGCACAAATTAAGGAAACGTTCTGAGATTGAGAGGAAAAAAAAAAAGCCACTCTTTTCAGTTTGTGAGTTGACCCGAATTTCACATGTTTTACAGCTGATGAAGCAGGTTTTCACTTGGTTCCATGGAGACGATCTGAAAACGTGGGACCCGCTGTCCAAAGAGTATCCCGGGTAAGAGCTGCCCTCACTCTCACCGTCAGATCCATTCACTTTGAACACGGTCCTCCACAGAGCCTCTGCTTCTGTCCTCTAGAAGTAGTACATACGCGTCATCTGTCCATGATGTGACTGCATTGTAGACCTGTACTTTTCAACTCTAGAGGTATCTGGCACCTGACGCCTACTGCTTTATCCTTCTGAATAAAATAATAATAACATTTCTTGAGTTTCTCCCCGGGGATGAATGATCTTAAAAGATGAGTTATCATGTGACAAAAGATGGGGCTGAAATGCGCCTCTGTGTCTTTCCTCTGGCACTTCCTGTCCCGTGGCCTTCACTTCCTGTCTGTGTCTGTTCTTCTCCCGCCCCCAGAGCGATGCTCCCCGATGCCGTGCTGCCACCCTCCATGGAGCACAGCTACGCCCAGTGGCTGGAGAGGACCTACCAGGCCTGCGAGGACAGCCCCGCCGAAGCCCCCTCGCTCCTGGACTCCAAGGCCCTTCCTGAGGCCGCCACCAGCCTCCCACTCAAGTCCCACGGTGGGACACGATGTCAAACATGAGCCAATCGGGCACCAGTGTTTGATTTAGGGCTCCAAGTAGATTCTTTTATTTACATTTTTGCTTGGTCGGCCAAGGCAACGATGTAGCCACCTGTACTCCACTGAGGCTGTGGATGTCGGTCGGGGTTTGTGACGATGAGCTGCGTCTCATCATTAATTTTTCGGCCTACAGGTTTGCCGAATGATGGGTCCTCGTCCAGAAGCAGGGATGGGCGGCAGTGCGTGCTGTGTCAACACTTTGGAGACGAGGCACCCAACGTGAGTGGAACCCCCTCTATGTGGCATCATCTGCTGCTGCTGCTGCTGCTGCTGCTGCTGCTGCTGCTGCTGCTGCTGCTGCTGCTTCGGCTTTACAGTCTCAGTACTTCAGCGATGTTTATTAGTCGCTGACATCCAAACAGGGTCAAAAATGTCCTGTCCTCCGTCCCCCTAGGCCGAGGGCCGCCTGCTGTACTTGGGGCAGAACGAGTGGGCGCACGTGAACTGCTGCATATGGTCCGCGGAGGTGTACGAGGACAACAGCGCGCTCCTGCAGGTGCACAGTGCCGTCTCAAGGGGGCGCTACCTGGTAAGGAAACTCCCACACTATGTGGCCCAAGGCATGCGGGTCACCCAACCTGCCGTCGACACAGTCCAGAACATCTTATTCACTTCGATATCATCTTCCATCAACATGTTGTTGTTTTTTTTATTCTTCTAATTCTTCTTTTCTTTTCTTTTTTTTCCCCCAGCGTTGTGACCACTGTAGCCAATCAGGAGCAACGGTGGGCTGCTGCCTGTCCAGCTGCCAGAGTAACTTCCACTTCATGTGCGCCCGCGCGCGGAACTGCATGTTCCAGCTGGACAGGAAGGTGTACTGTTACAAGCACAGGGACCTCGTCACCGAAAAGGTAGGCGCCCCCCGTGGCTTCACTTCTCCTCCCGTCTCTCCATCCACCATCTACCCAGCTGTGTTGCTGTGCCGTTTGTTTGTTTTTCTCTGCTATGCTGTCACGTTTGAGGAGAAAATCAAAACGCAAACCCCATCTACTCCTTGATCAGTAAACCTCTCTCCTAAAGATCTTTTTGTACTTTGAAGACCCTGTTTAGATGATCACCATCACATTACTGCCCCCCCCCCCCCCCAACGTTACAAAGCAAGGGGGTGTCGTTCAATAACTCGATATCATAAGTTAAACAAATCCATAAAATGAAGAGGGCAGTGAAAATTGGTTCACACCGGTACATTTAGACGGTGTCCTACCCAGGTCACCTTCCTAACTTCACTAATTTAGTTTTATTGTCCACAGAGTGTGCTGGGTAGCATGCATAGCTTCACGTCTCTTTCCTCTCCGTTGACAGATGGTTTCTGGGAAGGGCTTTGAAGTTCCAAGGCGGATCTACGTGGACTTTGACGGCATCGCGCTCAAGAGGAAGTTTCTCATGGGCCTCGAGCCGGAATCCATCAGGATGACCATAGGTGAGACTTGGACTGGCTGATGTGGCCTCTGTGATATACAGTGTGTTTCCTGTGTGTTTTATATGCCCCATGTGTCTCGTCACCGTTTGACCTCTGGCCCAACCCTGCTCTGTTCTTGCATCCGTTAGGTTCGCTGCAGATCCAAAAACTGGGCGTGCTGTCTGAGCTTTCGTCCAATGGGAAGTTGCTGTATCCCATCGGCTATCAGTGAGTTATGAGTCACCGTCGCTACACACATAAACACGGCCCCCCCTTTTTCCATTTCCCTCAGTACAGATTTGAGTCAAATCAAGGCCCACATTAGCACACATACACGGATGAATGCGCTCACTTCAGAACCGGGGACCCCTTTGATGCGTTTCCTGCTTTCATCCGTCTCCTCACACGCATCAGCCTCATTTCATCCTGTTGACTGATCTCCATTCCGTCCATTCCGCCCTGTCCTCCAGATGCTCTCGGCTGTACTGGAGCACCGTGGACCCGCGCAGGCGCTGCAAGTACACGTGCAGGGTGACTGAGGTGAGCACGCCTCTCCCAGGGCAGGAGCACGACCCCCAGTGGGACAAGGATGAGAACCAAACCATCATCCACAGCCCCAACCACCACATTGGTAAGCATCGAATACGTGTGTGCCTGTGTAGAGTCCTTTTGATCGAAGGAGACCGCAGCTTTTTGGTTACAGGAGTTAGTGGATACTTCTAAAATCAAGCTACTGATTATTAGCTTGATTATTATTATTATGTAAGATGAACGACCAGCTACTGCTGGTCATTCATCTTACATAATTATGGGCAGAGATTCTGTTTTAGGTTCTGAAAAGGTCCAAAACTGGTCCAAAGAAATATATCTATTACGAATGTGCGACATGGATTTCATTCTTATTTGTTTCCAGAGATGGAATCACCAGAACCGCTGAGCGCCTCGCCCATGGAGGTCAAGTCGAACACTCCGTCTCCAAACTCCAAGCCGGCGGGAGCCAGGGTCCCCGGCTACGCCCAGGCACGGAAACCAGCCGGGGGCTCCTCGCGGCCGCTTCCCTCCCCAGGTAAAGGCCCCCGTCAGGGGGGGTGAGCTCGGCTGGGAGGTGAAAAGTGATACATTGATGAATGGTTTAAGAATGAGGACAACTGGTCGCTACTGCGGATAAATAAACTGTATGGTCACGGCCACTAGTGCACCGCTGTGTACTCTCTGTCCTCACCTCTGCTTCCCCCCATACAGGCTCTGCTCCTCCAAAGTCCCACCCCATCCTCACCCTGCGCGACCTGGAAGACACCCGTCGGCCGCGCCGCTTGTCGTCGCGGAGCCGCTGTAGCTCCTCCCCCACCGAGAGTGACCCCTCCGCCCCCCGGTCAGCCGGCCCCGGGTCCAGGACGCCGCTGTTCGGGTCCCCCCCGCGCTCTCACCACGACCTGGCGTCCACGCCGCCGTCTCCGTCGCGGGCGGGGCACAGCTCAGCGTCGCCGCCCATCTCCCCCTCCGGCTTCTCCCCCCTGCGGGGCGGCGCTGGCATCGTCCACTCCCCGAAGGGCCGGCAGCTGTTCAGGATCACCACGCCGGTGTCGGCCGAGGTGCCTCAGGACTTCCTGGCGTCCTCGGGGGCGGAGGAGGCGGCGGCGGTGGCCACCACCAACGGCATCTCCCTAGCCCCAGACGGCCTGGAGGAGGAGGTGGCGCAGCTCATGGCCCAGGAGCTGCCCTACACCGTGTTCGACGCCGACACGGAGGTTGCCGTGGCATCCATGCTCAACGCTAAGATTGAGTTTGACGAGGCACTGCTCACCGAGAACGTGGCACTGCAGTTCGGGCCGCAGGGCGGGGCCGGCGGCGGGGAGGCCGCGGGGGTCGAAGGTCAAAGCGAAGAAGCGCCACAGCAGGAGGAATGTCAGCGGCCGCCGGGCGCCGGGCCCGACGACGACTGCGGCCGCTATTTGAAGTTCTCCCGCATGGTGGTGGTCCGGGAGCCGAGCGAGGAGGGCGAGCGCCCGGGTGGGCCCCAGACCATCCCCCAGCTGGACGGCGCCGACGGAGGCTCCGACAGCGACGAGAGCGAGGCGCCGGGCGGCGGGCCCTCGGACCCCCCCGACCCGAGTACAGCCACGGAAAAACTGGCCGTCGCACTGCAGCGACTGGAGTCCGTCTTCGTCACCGCGCAGAAAGCGCCGGCGGACCCAGAGCCGTCTTCGGCAAGCCGGCCGGCGGTGCCGCACATCGCCATCGAGCCAGGCGCCATCGACAGCCACCTGCTGGGCGAGGAGGTCGTCCTGGACTCCGAGTCCGGCTCGCGGGAGAAAGGCCTGTTGGACCCGGCTACCGGTCACTTTATATCCGCCGACGACGGCACTATAGTGCGGCTGGCCAACAAACCGGGCCTGGTGCTGGATAACAGCGCATCCTCCACCGACTCAATGGAGGAACCGACACCCGACCCGCCCAAATCGGCCGCAGCTCACAAAAGTGCCGGCGCAGCGGGCGTCAAGCGCATCTCCCCCAAACCCTGCGTCCCCCAGCACGCCTCAGAGCTCAAGCTGCCCATAGCCTCCCGTTTCCTCCACACCACCGCCACCCCGGCCGCCAGCTCAGTGCCGCGCATGGTCACCTCCCCCATCGTCATCAACGGCCTCAACGCCCTACCCGTGCAGACGGGCACCCCGCGGGGGCGGACCATCGCCATTCGATTCGACTCGTCCAAGCCCGGAGGGCCGCAGCAGCTGTTGATCCCGGCGCAGGCGGGCGCGTCCCACTGGGTCACGTCCGCGCCCCCCGCCCCTCAAGTCCTCCTGGTCAACCGCCAGGGTCAGATCCTGATCAAAGACCCCCGCTCCAACACCTACCAGACACTCAATCAGAACTCGCCGGCCTACGGCAGGATCAGCCAGGTGGCCAAGATACTGCATGGTGGTAACGCCCTGCAGCGCTCCGTC
>OMKI01057372.1:5221-15978 GCA_900302315.1 Phycis blennoides | reverse complement strand
TCCCACACCCGCCCCACCAACAGGGTTAGCCCCACTACAGGCGTCCCCATTGGCCTGTTCCATTGCTCTCTTTCACACAGACACACACACACACACACAGACACACACACACACACACACACACACACACACACACACACACACACACACACACACACACACACACACACACACACACACACACACACACACACACACACACACTCAAAAACACACAAGCATGCATGTGTGCCCATACAAGCATGCTCATTATATCATTGTATCTGTGTGTTTGTGTGTGTATTGATGTGCAGTTCTGAGATAACTTTTTTTTACAAGGTGAAAAGGATGGTGTGTGTGTGTGTGTGTGTGTGTGTGTTTGCGTGAGTTAAGTCTTGAGCATTCATAGCGTATTATAATCATTATGCCTCCATGTTGTTTATAATTTTGAGGTTTGTGTATCTTTGTGGGTGCACACACACACACACACACACACACACACACACACACACACACACACACACACACACACACACACACACACACACACACACATGCATGCATGCACATTATGCTTTTGAAAACCAGTACACATCATGCGTCCAACCATGAATCTCCTTTTTGTAATCAAAAGACTTCTCTGACAACAGAGCATTACTGTATAATTTAATACACTGGCAGTTGAGATGGGATTATACTACACAAATTCAATTTCCCTTTTCAGCAGTTTGATTATAAATGTCTAGACTGATGAACCCTCATGGCTTTGGCCTCATTACACATAAAAGAAACAACCTTTTCTCAGGACTTTTGTACGATTGAAATCAATGCATTTTAAGTATTATGTTGGCCATTTTTACACACAGGATGCAGAGAATATTTCTGTGAACAGTGTGGTATTTGACAAAGGTTATCTTACTGAATGCTGTATAAAAAAGAGGTTAATTCATGACCAGAATGTGTCATTTTGAAAGGATAACAGTGAATTATATTTTTATTAGTGCAATTTTGATCTCCAATGAGATAAGCATGCCAGAAAAGCATGTTTCCTTTTCCCTCCCTCTTCTGTGTTCATGATCATGTTTACATGGTCAGAATGCACTTGTATATCTTGTTGTTGTTGTTGTTGTTAAACATCAAAGAGGACATTTTTTGCACCATAGATTTTATTTGTTGTAAAACATAAGTTTGCATACTTTATTCCCCTTCAGCTGCGATTCACTTATGGCTTTGTGCCATCACCTCATGTTTCCACAGTTACCAGTTCATCAAGACACAGTGATGCACCATATTAATAGGCCGTTTCAACCCTCTATTGATTGGGATTTTTAATTGAGTATATGTGTGTCTGTGTGTGTTTGTATATGTGTGTGCATACTTTTGAGTGTTCACATGTGCCTGTGTGTTGGTGCCTGTGTGTGCATTTACACGTGTGGGTGTGTAAACCACGGGTGTGTAGTCCTATTGCAATGTGATAATTAGAACACCTGACTAGTTGGGCTCATTTTTAACATGAAGTTCTTTCCCTAATTAACACTGACTTGTAACAGCGGCTGCAGGAAGCAGAGTATTCCCTACTGTTGCTGTAACACGACTCTTAGCTCTTTGTCGTGTGCTAATTGTTCTTTTCTGTGGTTCTCAGTTTGGCTTTGGCTAGCACTGAGGTTGACGACAGACTTTGATGGCTATTTGAGTGTTGATCATTTGCCGCACCGCGGTGTACATGAAGATCACTGGCTGTGACAATGACAGACTCTGCAGTTTCCCAAGTCACCCCAGGCAGCTGGACCACTGCCAGCTACTGAATGTGCTTTGCTTTGCCCCTGTTGGCACTTTGTCCCCTTGAGATCAAGGAATCTCAGCTGCTTAGACTAAAGAACTAAACACAAACAACCAAACAGGAACATTCAAATGCATCTATTCAAATGGTGCAATATAGTGCCTTTATTCCATTTTTTCTTTGCGATTATTGTTTGATTGGTATTTCATTTCATTAAAATATGAATTGATGTCCCAAAGGATCATTTATACCATCATGATTTCATTATTATTATGTGAGCATTATACTGGATGTTCTTATCAAGGCTGCCTGACCCTAACCTGGTACTGAAGAACCTCCCTGAACACAACAGACTGTCCAGTTAACCGTGTTCTCCCTGCTCTGAACCCCGCAGCTCTCTGGGACCCGGATGGGGGTCTCTGCCAGAGGACCTCCTGTGGCCGGGGTCGGCAGTGCCGTGTGATGGCCGAGACGGCCCGCGCCGAGTGTGTGTGCCAGGAGGAGTGCGGGCCCTCCTTCGTACCTGTGTGTGGCTCCGACGGCCACTTCTATGAGAACCACTGCCAGGTGTACCGCACCGCCTGTCTGGAGAAGAGACGCATCTACGTGGTGCACAGCAAGGACTGCTTCTTCAAAGGTACGCGCCATTTTGGATTAGTCATCATCACGTATGAAGTCCTGCCTGCATCAACGCACACACACACACACAGACACACACACGAACACACACCATTGCATAAAGCTTTTTGTCTGTGGGCCCATTAGCTGTAGCTGATGCTACTTAAAGCTAGAAGTTATAGTGCTGCTATGAAGCTATAGTGCATTCACTGCACTAAAGATTTGCCTGGGAACTCCAATGTCAGGGCAACCTTTTATCTCTACCATGAAAGATACTATGATATACAAACAAACTATATATATGCTGTCTGTCTGTCTGTCTCTCTATCTCTCTGTCGTACTCACAAACACAACACAACACACACACATATTTTGTCTTCTCTTGGACATAAAAATATTTTCTATTGATCTTGGTATGTTTGTTTAAGTTAGAATTTCTGTATATTATTGAAAGAAAAAATGCTATGCCGATATGCTAACTATATTATTATATATCATAACGAATTAGTAATTAGATAATTCTAATGCTTTTTGCGTACTCAATATATGATTATACAATCACATCACTTGTTAAGCTTAAAATGTAAACAGCTAAAATGATTTGTTAACACTTTATAAAAACTTCAATTAGTATCAATATTGAATAATAATTATGTATTTAATAATAAATATTATCTTGGTATAGACTGAATAATTCATTAATAATAACATGTATATCTGCTTTGTTAAATGACTTTAAGCAACTTATAATGCAAATGATTCCAGTATATTGCTATTGTAATGCTGTTAAGCCAATTGTATGTTATAAAAAAGATATAAATATATTAACAAATACTTATCTACTCATTCATGACTTTTTTGCAAGCTTTTTGCAGCAACCTACTTGCAACTTAAACAGGGATTGATAAGACATTGGATAACATTAACCATTTGTTTTTTAATCTTATTTTATTATTGTTTTTCATACTTTAATTTCTATTTCTTTTTTACGTGACCTGAGGTCACAAAACCTGGTATACATTTTGTTGCCAATGTTCAATGTTGAATAGCGTATTGTTTCTATAACTGAATCAAAAGCAGCATTGAAAGGATTCGCCTAATCTAAATATCATCAAACTGTAGGAGTCCCTAAAAGGTTAAATGCTCTGGAAATGTCCAAATAGCCTCCTCTGGTCCCTAATAGTAAATCCAATGACTCAAATCAGTGATTGTTTTCCCCCAGTAAGTCATATGGGAGTTGGAATAATACTGAGGTTAAATATCGGTTATGGTTCTTGCTGGTCTTGGCAGCAGAAGTTAGGCGCTGACACCGGCAAAATGTGTGTACACACGATATTCACCTACGTGCACAGTTTAGGTTCACAAGTCAGTTGAAACTCACTTCGTAATTATCACCCGCCAGAAAAATCATTGACTCAGTCCTTTCGGCTGCAAGCTAAATGTGCCTGTTGGAATTGATACAGAATTTTTAGAATGGTGGCTGTGGTGTTTGGTTCATTATGATTCATAATGACATGTCCTGCTGAAGTATAAGGATCTTATCTAGTTTTGTGTAAACACATTGACAAATAACAAATCAATTTCGAAAATAGACACCTGATACAATCAATTTTCATAAATTATTTTCATAAATTAACACCCATTCATTTATCCTGCCAATTATCACATTCATTAATTTTTGGATAAAGTTAACAGGATAAAACAAGTGCGTAAGTGCATAATCTTAACTTGGGCAAATGATTACAATTGTACTATGTGTTCTGTTTGTGTGTGTGTGTGTGTGTGTGTGTGTGTGTGTGCATGTACCTCTTATACAAGGACAAATATTGTGTGTACTGTCTATAAAGTTAACATGTTTTCCTAATGAGTCAACCACACTCCTGTGTTCTGTGACACATGTTGATCTGCATCTCGTAGCTTCCGCCGTCCATTTATAGTAGCGGTTGGAAAACACCACCAGGTGACCTGGGATCATGAGATCCACATCGGAAGTCATTCACCTACTGATTCCATCACTCATTATAAAATGTGCAGCCTAAGCACAAATGGAAAGCCGTATGAATCAAGGTATAGAACAATCACCTCACCATGTCATGAGAAACAGACTGGTCGGACTGGTTATATTTAGGTTGCACACTACACAAAAATATTGCTTCTGTGGGGATTTTTCTTCTCCTCCAATATGATTTGCAGCACTTCACTAACCTCTTATTTACTGACCACTTTCAGTCACACGTCACGAGTAGCCTACTTGTGCACTAGTATGCACATGCATTTGCTCAAGAAACCAAGGCTTTGAACCGGTTCAGGGAACGAAAATGAAAACCAGAAACGTTTGATGTTTTGCAAGTAACAGAAACAAAACCAGAAACCTTACATTTTGTTAGGTTCCGGATCAGAATCGCTTCCCTAAAATAATGGTCACCCGTTAATAACATTATTTTTTTCATTCTTTAACAAGATTTCTAAACGCAAGATGATTGGTGTTACGTTCGTAAATAAAGGAAAGAGACGTAGAATCCTAAAGATAGTTTACTTAAACTGAGCAGTAAGAATACATGGCAGTCGCATTCTCTCTGTACGCATTCTCCTGTTCCTTCTTCTACCGTTCTCAGTTTTCACAATTACACAGCGCCACCTAGTGGTTGTCTACTTATTTGTATGTTCCGCAGCTGACATTGAGCGTTATTAACCGGTTCAGGAACTTTATTTTTTTGTTCTAACCGGTTCAGGAACGTCAATTTTAGGGCTGCACCGAAAACCGGAAACTTAAAAATACTGTTTCTGTTCGGAACAAACCAATTGGGAAACATTTCTGGTTCAAAGCCCTGCAAGAAACACGCACAGACACTGTCTGTGTCTGTGTGTACATAATATTCAATGTGGCACTGCTTAAATAGGTAATAAATCATTGCATTTGGTCTGTTTTGGACACAAATAAACATCACGGTACAAATAGGTACAATCAGTATTCTATGCTAAGAGGATTTATTTGTGCCACACTATGAGCTTTTACATTAATATTGGGGGTTGAGCAGTACGTGTCTGCACCTACTTTGAATGAAGACAAACTTGAAATTGAGACAATCGGTGTGACTAGGAAAACACATCTGACAAACAGCAATAACCTCACTCACACGCAGCATTCAGGCAATGATATGTGGCCAATTATGGTATCTAATCCAAAGAGATCACGCAGCCATAGTGACATTCAGAGCCAGATATGAGACCCTTCTTTATGGTAGAGAATGTGGTGGAGAAGTACTTGACACACAATACATTACTTATGCTTCATTTTGCCCAGACAGTTATACCTGCCTTATACACCAAAACTCAATAACACACTGACATGATGTCAGAAAAGCCTTCTCTTGCACTAATTACAGACAGATACCTAGAGCTACAGACAGCAACCTAACTCCTCATTTATTCATGGCAGACTGGGAGACAAAAAGCCCAGTCACAAATTGTTTCAAATGGTCCTATTTTGCTTAAATTCGTAATGTGTAGCATTTCAACTAGCTCGTAGATTAAAAGTCAAGTTAATACTGATAGATATATGTAAAAAATGCTGGTCAGCCCGAATCTCCAAAAAACCCTCTCACTGGACAGAAGACTGTTATTTTGTTTCATTAATTCTGAAAGTATCCTGCCGACTAACTGGGAGGGGCTCAATTTTACACATTGTGAGTTTAATGCAGTGCTGTGTGACTTAATTTTGCCATATGCTGCTGATGCATTATTTATTGAAGATGTGATTAAATTACAATTTAATATTTCATGTTGTAAGCAGGCTTTGTAAACAGGTTTTTTTTGTGCTGCTGGAAGCCAAGATATCCTGTTAGCAATACGATAGAATTATAAATGGTCAATTGAAATAGGCTAAAACATGTTGGCCACTTATTTTGTCAATGTATCGAAACCGTACCAAACCAAAGCGAACCGTGATGCCACCCTGCGGTATCATACTGAACCATGAGTTTTGTTAATCGTATCACCTAATGAATATGCATTCTTATTTACATGATACACTTTAACTTAATCTAAATTCCCAACCAAACTTGTCAACTGTGAAACCATAGATATAAACAGCACTAAAAGTATGTTATCATTAATATAATGACAACAACTAAAAACAACAAATAATACGACATGATTTAATATGATTTTATTGGTTACCTTTATTAATTTAGTAGGGCATGCGCACTAGTTCCAAGTCATTACTTTTCAATATTTCCAACATTAATTTGCTGCTACATGTGAAGTAAATAATTGCTGCATCTCTTCTCTTACCACGCGACTCAATTTAAAAACAATTACAGAATCAATTTGGTTAATTGCATTCCAGTGATGAAATGTAAACAATACAGTAATTATTTCTTTTTAAATATCTCCCCAACCAAATGTTTTTTTTGATGTTGGAATTAGATGAACAAAAAAATACCTAATTGAATACTTCATTTCCATATCCTTACGTGTGTGCGCGGCAGTTTTTTGCATGCATATTTTTATGTAATGGGGATTTTTAACCATTATTTAACCGGATTACATACAATTAAAACAATACCTAGTATGAGAAATGGTAATGACGCTAAAATGTAACGGCATTATTAAATGGGGTTTTTGGGGATCAGAGCACTGAATACTTTTATTTCCTATCATAATCTGAGCATTAGAGGTGGTGCAATAAGAGTCAGGACACTGTGCTATAAGTGAGCAGATCTGTGAAGGAAGGTTACCCAGAATGCATTCATAAATAAACAACCTTTTACCAAGAGAGAGCCTACTTCAGATCCACATGGCCAATCATGCCTGGGATACAGAGTGAAATGTCAGAACATTTTAATGGCAAATATTAATGCACACTAAGCAGTGTGTAGCGTACACATTGAGTTGATGCAGTCACATACAATACAAACTAAATATCAGCGTTACAGATACTAAATATTCCAGATCTCAGCATTGTTCTGACCTCAAAAGAAAAACTAGACTTAATGGACTGAAACTAAACCTCTAAGGGTTTCAAATGAAGTGAGAGGCCAGATGTAACTAGAACCACAGCCTTTTACTTATTTCCTGAAGTGGTGACAAAACCTTTCTTATGCTTCTTCTTAGTATCTCAGAATTACATTATGTTAGTCCTATGAGGTTTTAAAACCGCCTTTGCCAGACAAAATGACACTGATGAGTATTAGAGGAAGCCTGCTATTTGTCAAGGGCCTATGGAAGGACTGAGCCGGACAACAGTGTTTCAGCATATAAATGAAAATTGGCATCAATCCTTTATCTAGATTGGTAAGAGCAGTGGAACCGATATGAAGCCATGTGGTGCTCCTTTAGATATGCTTAGTCAACTTGAATACACTTTCTGAAATATAGTTCATAAAGCTTAAAATGATGTCAGATATTTCTATGCTAGTCAGCCTCTCTTTCAGAAGACCACGGTCAACAATGACAAATGCATAGGCCCGATCAATCCAGTCGGCCCCATCAAGTCCAATATATTGGTTCAGTGATACAATTTACAACATTTATTTCTACAATAACTCATAAATGTTTGTTGAAAGCTGATATTTGATGAATGGCATAACAAACTCCTTCAGCTGTTCACTTGCAAACCTTTCCAGGATCCTAGTCAGTACTGATAAATTAGAGAGCAATCTATAGTTGCTAAGGAGGGTTTTAATAGTAGAAGAACATAGGGTGGCTTATATGGTGGGGATTTCATTAGAGATTAGGGTGAGGTTGAAGGGGCTGAACCAATAAAGTCTGCAGTCAACTTGAAAAAATTCTGGCTCTAGGTGATGCAGGCCTGCAACATGAACTTCATTAACAGAGAAATGGGTGAAGTCGAAGGGTTGTCTTTGACGATATGATTTGCCACACAAGCTGTAATATCCATAGAAACCTTGGAGTACAGATAGAATCAAGCAAAAATGAACCGCAGGACACCACATGCTCACTGAAATAATTGAGAATCGTTCTTTCAGCTCAAATGACAACTGGGTCCCTGACAGATGGAGCTTCTCATTACCGGTGGATAATGATATTATTGGCTTTTTTTTAAACAGTGATCATCAGGCAATACTCAGGCTTGCCATTGTTGATTTCAGATGTACAGTCATTTCTTTATTCCCTGAAGAGGAGCGAGTCATTCCCAGAACCAGTCGTTCTAGCATTAGACCTGTTTCTTTATCAGTGCAAGAGGTGTCATAACTCTCACACGAAACCCACAGGGTTATCTCATCCCTTCTCTCTCTGTGCCCGTTGCCTGTGAATGTGTTTGCTTGTGTGTTTTATTTTCCGAGGGCAGTAGGGGGGATTTAACCACTCAACTAAGCACCCAAGCACTTTCTGGAATGCAGCCTGAGGGAGCCGTCTGTCTGCGCTCGACATGATCATATTAAAGCAGAGTAAGCTGTCGGCCATGGATCTTCCTGTTTGTGATGGGAACCAGAGATAATTGCGTAAAGAAATAAGGGCTGAATACAAGTTTGGCTGGAGCTTATTGTTCTCTTCTGTCAACTGCCTCTTAGCATAAACACTGGAGTGACCAGACCCCACAGCTAATCTGGAGAGTGCAAACAATGGCATAGAAAACAGAAATGAGCCAGTAGTTTTGTAAGTAAATAACGGAGAAGCTAATTGGGCAATTTGCTGTTTGTTTGCAATTAAATACATTCATCTTTTAAATTTTTTTTGTCTTTGATCCATTTTTTTAATCAATTGGAATGTTTCATATATTCATATATATTATGTTTCATACTTATATTTTCATATTTTATAGATTGGAACACACATCCTAGAGTACATCTTTGGTGGAAGGTGTATTCATTTCCCACTAAAGGTTTGGAGGAGTGAACACTTTAGTGCTAACACCTCAACAGTATAGCAATCATCAGAGCACATTCTCACTGGCTGATGCTTAACTGCTGTACTCTCTTTGCAACTAGTTAATACATAATAACTACAGTGTTTTTGACATCACTATATTTTGCCGTCAAAATGCGGTCAGAACAATTTTGACCCTGGCTTTGACTACAACATGCTAATTTGAAACAATGTGAAAGAGAAATTACATAAAACCTGATTCTTCCTCCTCATCAGCACGCAACGCAATGAATACAAGCATGATAAACAGGTAACTGTTTATGATCTGTGATCATTAAACCCTGGTTATTCATTCATTCATTCATTCATTCATTCATCAATCACTGTTCTGTCTTACCTAGTCCATTTCAACCTGATTTTGAAACTTTGGTAAAAGATAAGAAAAGATAAGTTCAAAATGTGTAAACCCTGTATATAAATGTATGGATCCCCTCACACAATCTGTCCATCCAATCTATCCATCCTTTCATCTCTCTAGTCATCCATCCCCCCATGCTTCATTCTCTCTATCCATCCATTTGTCAGGCTGTCCATCCATCTTTTGATTTACAAGGTCCTGTTTGGTCTCAACTGCACTGCTCCAGATGCTGCTTATCCACCCCAGCTGCTCTCATCAAGCCTTCCACCCCATCCCAGCTATTCCCCCCTACACCGCCACCGCCTCCTAGTAGCCTCTGGCAAGTCTCTGCTTCCCATCATCTGTCTTGTTGCTTGCTAACCCCTCTGGCCCGGGCCATGGCGGAGGCCATTAGCTTGGCCACACAACACATTGACTCTCATAAGGGAGATAAACTCGGCAACGCGCTGCAGACACCCGAGGGCCAGCTCGGCTGACGGACAATGGCGGGCGTATATCTATATATATATATATTGGTCCTCTATAACATTATCTGCTATCTCCACCCTTATGTCCCTCTCTCCCTCTCCTTTAATCTGCCTGGATGTCTCGTTCTCCTGGGCTGATAGCCTCCTCCTGCCTCTGCTAGTGTTTACACTCTAGCTCTCTCAGAAAATGGTATGTTGAAGGACTGGAGCACTCCATTTCTTTCGTGAGCTGACCTCCAAGACGAGTCATGTTTTTACTGCACTTTGTCTTGCCTTGTTTGCCCAAAAAATGCCGAACCTTTGTCCCACGCGCAGGCATGTTACAGCGTTGACAGCGAGAACCGAGCGATGGCCCGTGCTGCTTGTGTCAAATGACCCCATCAGCATTAAGTCAACGCGACACTTTTTATAAATACTCCCAATAAAGTTGTGCAGGTCACGTAGCCAAAACATTAGATCAAACACTGCCTTCCAACTCTGTGTTAGGTTAATCAGGACTCTGCCTGGGCTGTGCTGTTATGTGTGACAGGAACAAATAAAGAACATATGCACACACACACTCATACACAGAACAAATACCCTCCAGCCCCCCCTGACTTGTGTGTTACAGTGCAGTGCTTATTAACGAGCAGTCTTAACCTTCCTCATTGTTCTCTCCATTTCA